>JAVJIF010015842.1:0-80642 GCA_038442645.1 Agave tequilana
AGAACAGATTTTCTAGGGTTGGGTTTGATGACCAAATAAACATGATTTTGAAGACATATTGAACATGATATGAATACACATGTATACTAAGAATTGACTAAGTCTAGATGAGTAAGATCACTCACCAAAGAGAGTGATTGGTCTCCATGAGGTGAGGGAGTGATGGTGGTGGTGATTGAAGTTGATGATGAAGAAGAAGATGGAGCCCTTTGGTGTTGTTGATGACCTTGTGGTGGTGGTTCCTATGGTGATGAAGGAGGAGGAAGATGACCTTGGTGATCTCTTGGGAGTTGGTGGTTGTTGTGTGGTGATGGAGATGAAGAGGAGTTGGAGATAGGGCTTTGGTGAAGAGAAGAGAAGAGAAGAGAAGAAAGAGAAAGTTGAAGTGAGAATGAATAAAGAAAGGAGAGGAAAGTATTTATAGGTTTTGACTTTTGTGAAGGAGGTGCAAATATGATAGAAGAGAGGGGGTTTTTGTAAAGTGGGGAGGTGAGGTGAGTGTCCTTCACTTGGCCACTTGGCCGCCATGGGGGAGAGAGAGAATGAGGGGATTTAAAAAGGATTAGGTGAAAGTGAGTGGGATTATGTGGAAAATTGGAATTATTGGAAAAATTGGAAAAGGCTTTGGTTAGTGGAGGAAGGAAAGAAATAAAGGAAAAGGAAAAGGAAAATAATTATAATGAGAAGATGTTTTCTTGGGAAGGAAGATGAAAATAATGGAAGTGGCAGATTCCCGGAACTGAGTCGTGGATGCGGAAATCTTCCGGGAAAATACCGGAATCGTCCGAAATTCAAGTATCTCGGAACGACCCGAAATAATTACAAAATCAATAATAATATATAAAAGACCAATAGTGAAATCCGTTTGAAGAAATACTTTATAGTTTTAAAACTAAAAAATCCCGGAATCAATAATTTACCGACTCCGTTGGAATTTTCATAAAATCCAAAAATCCTCAGAAAAAGAATGTAGGTAGAAAATATGATTCTAAGGAATAATGTCTAAAGAATCATTTAGAAATTCCAAACCGTTTAAGAATTAAAAATCCAGGAATCGGTCAGCGGCACTGGCCGACACCGGTTTTGAAGACTTTCATTTTAATTCCAGAAAACTCTAGAAAATCATAGAAAATATTAATATTGGAAAATGATATTTAAAACTAAAATCGGTCAATTCTAATTATTAGAATGTCTAAATCGAGTATACTCTAGGATCGGGCCTTCGGTTCAGACTAGGCTGACTCCGAATCCACGAATCCAAATCCAAGACAAAACAGTCATATAAGGAATTCATAATACAGAATAAATACAGGAAACAAATCGAAAAAAATACGACCGAAAATCTGAATACGCAACTAAGTACGTATTCCGGGAAGGGGTATTACAGTTACGGTTCGTAGTGAAGAAAGAAACGAAGATTCTTCTTTGTCTTAAAAGAATGAATAAAACATGGAAAAAGAAATGAAAGAATCGGTGGGTATGTTCATGATGGAAAATGAAAAGAAATCAAAACAAGATTGGCTTTTGGATTAACACTAAAAAGAAAAGAAAACTTGTAAAAGATTTTAAGATGGGAAAACCATGACTAGCTGACCTTACTATCTTGCTAAAAACTTACTAAACTACGTGATGGTGAATGCGTGCCTCATGTTGATTCATCGGCAAAGATTTGTCTTGCGTGTTGGTCTAATTACTTTCCCACTTGAATGACGGGTGATCACTCTTGGACTTGTCTTGTAGACTCATAGATGTCATTGGCCTACAAGATAGACTTTCAATAATGGAATCAAAAGAGTGACACTCAAGGGATGCTAAGGAAGAAGATACAACATTCATTAATTGTAGTAAAGAAGTTGTACAACAAATAGCATATGTTTGGTGATCCATCTCCATGTTCCATCAAGGCACTTGTTCTAAAGACATGGCTCTAAATGAGGCACACATGAATCATATGGAGAATTACAACAAGAGCTTGCCAAAAATGAAAGAAACCCATCGGAGAAGAGAAAGACCATACAACTTGCAAGATTAAAGATAGCAATCACCCATGGTTAGTAGTTAGTAAGGTTAGTGGTTAGCTAGTTCATGTTAGAAAAGTTAGCTACTAGCCATAAGAAAAGAAAAGCAAAGCATGAATTAAAGTGCAAGTAAAGTAAAGCTAGAATTAAAGAAAGCAAGTAAACTAGAAAATGCAAGAGAAGAGAGAAGAGAATGGATCAATCCTGCTTCACAAGTTGTCACCCCTTGGTTTACACAAGCTTTCTCTCTCTTATAATCTCTCTCTTATGCAGAATTTCTAGGGAGGAAGAAGAAGACCTAGAGCACTAAAATCCTAAAGAAAAATCTAAGAAAATACAAAGCTCTATCCTCTAATCTCTCCTCTCTCCTTTTTGCAAAGGCCCTGGTGCAGTATTTATAGGCCTTAGAGAGAATTCTCTCGAACCCCGTTTGTTGGAGAAAATCTCGGCCCCAACGGCCTTGTAACCGCCGTGGACACGCGGCACAAATCTGGAATGCGCGGCAAAATCAGGGCCGTTCAAGTGGATCTTTCTGTTACAGATTTGTTACAGGTTGTTAGCCACGTGGATCTTCTGGAAGCGTGAGCTGGCACGTAGAATTCTCCAGATCTGGGCTCAACCTTGGGCTTTGAATTAATCTCTTTAATTATTGCTAATTAAAGAAATTTTGGGCCTTTTCTCATTTCAAATGTGGACCTGCAAAAAATAGAGAGAAAAGGATTAAAAATCACATTTTTATTTACAATATGCATGGAAATGATGTGGTAAAATATGCAAAATTGTATATCAATCACACCCCCACACTTATTCTTTTGCTCGTCCCGAGCAAAACAAAGAAAAGAAAAACTATATTACTAATTTTATTACACTACTTTCGTAGGTGACACGATTGCACTGAGCAGGTGCAACAAGCCGTTAAACCTCTAGGTTACCCTAGAGGAGGAGTGTTGTCTCCTGAGGGTTTTAGCGGATTGCACCCACAAAATCCATAAAGAAAGAAAACAAATGTTAGTGTTTTGAAAATTCATTTTGAAAGAGAGACATGTTTATGAATATTTTTTGCAAAAATATAAGGTATCTAAGGTCATAAGTCCACCAAAAATCATTCTTCCTTAAACTTAGTCTCTATGCAAGATCTTGTCTTCAATTAAGGTAAGAATTCAAAATTGGATTGAATATTTTATCTCTCATAAAACCTAGATAATATGCACATTGTGATAGTGAAGATTTCTGGGATTTCAACTCTAACCATCAAGCCATTTATTTATATATTTATTTTCTTTTCTTTTTCTTTTTTTTCTCTTCTTCCCTTAGTTTTCTTAGGCTTTCTAGTTCACCCATGTAGCGAGCTATAACCGATGACTCCCAAACCAAACGGTCCTAGGGCACCAGATGAGAAAACATCCCTCGGGTTAAAGGACTCGAGTAAACAAGGCCACAAAACTAAGGGGGATTATTTGATCTTTTTACCACCGTTAGGCGTGAATAATCATGCTTCTTGAGGCATAGTTATTCAGCTTAATAAGTGATGTTTTTTTTTCTTTTTATTTACTTTATGGCATTTTAGGTCTTTGTTTCCATCCCAAAAATTATGTAAGTGCGATGTGCATACTATCTAAGGCAAAATTCAAGATAAAATTATCTCCCCAATTTATCTTACTTACCCTATAATGTTAAACAAGATCTATTATTTTGACTAGGTTTAAGATGTCATAATTGAGGTTTCCTTAATTTTCTAAGATCATCTTAATTTTCTTAAAAATAGATCAAAACTTAGTCTCTTATTTCAAAAAGTTTTTTTAAAGAAAGAGAAAATTCCTTTACAAAAGGGAAGATTTCTAAAAGAAGTGTAAAAGAAAGAAAATCTAAAAACTCTAAGTTAGTAAACCCTCCCCCACACTTATCTCATGCATTGTCCTCAATGCATCATGATATATGTATGCATGAAATAGGTAAGAGGTAAGAAACTTTTATTTACAAGAAAGTGCAAAAAATTATTTACAAAGAGTATATACAAGTGTAACCATTACCTAGGCTTTTGGTCATTTTCCTCTGGCCCGTTTCCCATCGTTTCAGTGCGTCTGCTTTCGTGAGCTCAGTTGGGAAACGGTTTGAATTATTTTAGCCCTAGGTATTTCCAGATTCAATTGTTTATTAATATCATTCACCCTCATTCCACCACATTGTTCACTAAAAATTCCTTATCACCACTCTCACTCTGAATCTCATCACTTCCAATGTTAAGGAATTTCAGCTCCTCTCCATACAATTCTTCAAAACTAAGGTCAACATCCGGAAGTGTGCAATCAGTTAGCTGACCCCGAGTTGACTCATCTAGACACATGATCTCATTAGCAAACAGGTCTTCAAAGGATATATCAATCGGAGGTTCGAATACAGTCAGAGTTGGCTCATTGAAAGTGAAAATATCCAAATCAACTTTCCCCTTTTGAAAGGGTACTCGGATAAGAGAATCACAAGATTGTGACTCATCTTTTAGATCTTCACCTTCTTCCTCACAATTGTTACTAATGAAACTAACCTCAAATGTTTGATCTTTTGTTTTACGAGGTTGTGTGTGGAAGACATTGTGTTCATGAGTCATATTACCAAAGGTTAACCTCATTGATCCATTCCGACAATTAATGATGGCATTTGCAGTAGCCAGGAATGGTCGTCCCAAAATGACAGGAATTTGAGCCCTTTGATTGGAATTTGACACAGGTTTTGTTTCAAGGACTATAAAGTCAACAGGATAAATGAATTCCCCAACTTTGACAAGGACATCGTGAATTTCCCCCTTGGGTCTAGTGACACAGCGATCAGCCAATTGTATGGTCATTTGGGTAGGGAGAAGATCGCCTAACCCTAATTATTGGTACACAGAAAAATGTAGGAGATTGATGGTGGCCCCTAAATCAAGTAGTGCCCTATTGATGGTAGTATGTCATATGATGCATGAAATGGTGGGGCTCCCTGGGTCTTTGTATTTAACAGGAATTGGACCAGTGAACAACTCGCTAATGGTTGATGCTAGGAAGACTTTCTTAGGGACTTGTGTTTTCCTCTTCTTGGTGCACATTTCCTTCAAGAATTTGGCATATGATGGCACTTGTTATATGGCATCAAGAAGAGGGACATTGATTTGGACCTTGTTGAACATTTCTTTTATTTTCTCCATATGAGCATTTGTCTTGTTATTTATAAGCCTATTTGGAAATGGTATACTAGGCTTATAAGGTTGCTCATCTACCTTTTCTTTACCCTTGGCTTTTGAAGTGGATGGCTCTGTACTAGAAGATGGTTTGTCAGAAGCTGGTTGTATTGGGACAGGAGGTGTTGGTTTTGGTACTGGATGGGATGATTGACTAGAAACCTTATTGTCTACTTGTTTTCCAGATCTCAGGGTATGAATAGCATGACAATGACTTGGGCCCGTGTCTTCATGTTTGGGATTTGGCAATGGCTGACTTGGTAACAGTCCTTTTTGTCTCTCATTTACTTAATTATCCAATTGCCAATTTGGACCTGAACTTTATTCATATCCTGATGATAGTTCTTTGTAAAGGTTCTAACATTATTCTCAACTCTGATATTTCTGAATCATTCTGGGGTGGATGTTGATGATATGGAGACTGGAATTGTGATTGGTAGTGTGGTGGACTTTGAAAAGATTGGGCTTGTGGTGGACCTTGAGATGGATGAAAATTCGGTGCATTACGATTGAAACTGGATGGGTGAGACTGAGCATTATAAGGATGTGGAAATGGTGGCCTATGATGCTCAGGACCAGACTGACTCCACGAAAAATTTGGATGGTTCTGCCATCCTGAATTGTAAGTGTTGGAGTATGGGGGTCTGGTAAATGCTGCATTCAAGTTCTCCTGATATGATTGGGGCTGATACAAAGGACACTCCTCAAAGACATGGTTAAGGTCATGACAGTAGGTGCAACCCGGTTTAATCACAGGCAATGGATTGACCTGATTTACAACAGAATTTCCCCTAGACTCAAGCAGTTCTATCCTCTTCATCAATTGTGTGATCTTGGCTTCTGCGGCTATAGAGGATTCTATGGAGTGCATACCAGTTCTGGAAGTGGTGGGAGTGGGTTTACCAGGGCATGACTCCCACTGAATGGTTTTCTCAGCTAAGCTTTCAAAGAGATCCCACCCCTGATGTTCATCTTTCTTCAAAAATTTCCCTTGACACATGGATTCAAGGAGGGTTTTCGTTTGGTAATCTAGACCGTCATAGATAATCTGGCATAAACGCCATTTCTCTATGCCGTGATGAGGACATAGGGCTAGAAGGTCTTTGAAACGCTCAAAATATTTCCAGAAAGGTTCGTGTGATTCCTGCTTGAATTGCATGATATTCTTTCGCATGAGGGCTGTTTTGTGGATGGGTAGAATTTTTTAAGAAAGACTTTGACAAAATCATCCCATGAAGATATGGAACTGACGGGAAGATTGTAAAGCCATTTCTTAGCTAAATCCTTCAGTGCAAACGGTATAAACCTTAACCTAACAGCATCCTCTCATCATTTGGCATACTTCTTCAAACTCTCTAATGAAGATGTACGCGTCCTCTGACTCTAGACCATGAAATCGGGGAAGTGTATTAATGATTGCAGTTTCAGCTCAAAGTGATTTCCATTGGGTTCGGGGAGAAGAATGCATGATGGAAGGGAGGTGCGAATCGGGTAGAATCGATCTTGAAGGGAGACTTTGTTTTCCATTGTGTCAAGTGGTTGTGTAAGTGCAAGTGTAGAAAGTCTAACAAGTCTTGCAGAATTTGGATCACGGAACCACTCTTGCATATATAGTCACAAACAACGTGCACCGATCACACCAGCGAAAAACAAAAAATAACAAACAATAAAAGAAAAATCAATCCAAGCTATCTAGGATTCCTGGACCTAGACGACTCCTAACTGATTAGATCGTCCACAGGAGGTTTAGTGTAGACCTTGACCACAAGCTAATCAGCCAGGTAAGGGCAAGGTTGTTGGGAGGTTTTCCGTCAAAGACGTTCCTTAATTAAGTAACCACCAGCCTTCGGGCTTTCAGCCCTCAATCCCTTTCCTAGACACTGATTTGCAAAAGTCAATTTCCAACACTTTTCCCCTTAGGATAATCTCCTAAGTTAGTCCGGATGTCCCTAGGGCCAACGTCTAACATTTTTATTACAAGCTTGGGATTGTGAGTGCTTGGAAAATGATTTCGGGCTAAGGAAAGGGTGATGAAATCCCCCACCTTATCTTATTTATGGGTGGTGCCCTTAAAATCAGTTTGGTGCAAGTGTACGATATAAAAAAACAAGGTTCACTCAAAGCTATAAAAATCAAACAAGGAGTGAGTCCTAGTCAATATGCAATGCGCACATACCTTGCATCCAACACTCTTCAACAGTAAAGTAAAAGAATTGAAAAGACACGTGCCTAGAATGCAAATGTCTAATCAATTTTTAACTTTGCAACCAATTTTTTTACTGTTGATTATTAGCAGGAGTATGGTGAAGCATACAAGAAATTAAGTATTGCAGCAGCTGTATTTTACAAAGCCAGAGACCCTGCAGAAAAATTGTCAGTAGTCCTCTCCTCCTTGCCGCGGATCCGCGGCTTTGGCCGTGGAATCGCGGCAATTCAGAGGGCAACTGGTTTCTGCTTTCGAGAGCAGAAGCCCAGAGCCACTTATATGTTACTGCAATACAAATTTTCCTGTTCTCTTCACCTGTAACCTGCAACAGAGAAGAAAATTCGTTTAGTTCTTCACTTTAAATCAAAAATCGTTGCTCTCCCCGGCAACGGCGCCAAAAATTTGATTGGGAAAAGATAGTGTGAAGTATTTGCACAGATATTATGTAAAAGAGGGAAGGTTTAGAGTCAACCTTAGTGCTTGATCACTCCACAAATGTATTTCAAATGATTAATGTATCCTTTCCAATCTCCGTTATAGCATGGGCTATACCGAGTCGATTCTCAGGAAGAGCTTGCGATGGAAGCGTTACGGTTCGTAGTGAAGAAAGAAAACGAAGATTCTTCTTGTCTTAAAAGAATGAATAAAACATGGAAAAAGAAATGAAAGAATCGGTGGATATGTCCATGATGGAAAATGAAAAGAAATCAAAACAAGATTGGCTTTTGGATTAACACTAAAAAGAAAAGAAAACTTGTAAAAGAATTTTAAGATGGAGAAAACCATGACTAGCTGACCTTACTACCTTGCTAAAAACTTACTAAACTCCGTGATGGTGAATGCGTGCCTCATGTTGATTCATCGGCAAAGATTTGTCTTGCGTGTTGGTCTAATTACTTTCCCACTTGAATGACGGGTGATCACTCTTGGACTTGTCTTGTAGACTCATAGATGTCATTGGCCTACAAGATAGACTTTCAATAATGTAATCAAAAGAGCGACGCTCAAGGGATGCTAAGGAAGAAGATACAACATTCATTAATTGTAGTAAAGAAGTTGTACAACAAATAGCATATGTTTGGTGATCCATCTCCATGTTCCATCAAGGCACTTGTTCTAAAGACAAGGCTCTAAATGAGGCACACATGAATCATATGGAGAATTACAACAAGAGCTTGCCAAAAATGAAAAAAACCCATCGGAGAAGAGAAAGACCATACAACTTGCAAGATTAAAGATAGCAATCACCCATGAGTTAGTAGTTAGCAAGGTTAGTGGTTAGCTAGTTCATGTTAGAAAAGTTAGCTACTAGCCATAAGAAAAGAAAAGCAAAGCATGAATTAAAGTGCAAGTAAAGTAAAGCTAGAATTAAAGAAAGCAAGTAAACTAGAAAATGCAAGAGAAGAGAGAAGAGAATGGATCAATCCTTGCTTCACAAGTTGTCACCCCTTGGTTTACACAAGCTTTCTCTCTCTTACAATCTCTCTCTTATGCAGAATTTCTAGGGAGGAAGAAGAAGACCTAGAGCACTAAAATCCTAAAGAAAAACCTAAGAAAATACAAAGCTCTATCCTCTAATCTCTCCTCTCCCCTTTTTGTAAAGGCCCTGGTGCAGTATTTATAGGCCTCAGAGAGAATTCTCTCGAACCCCGTTTGTTGGAGAAAATCTCGGCCCCAACGGCCTTGTAACCGCCGTGGACACGCGGCACAAATCTGGAATGCGCGACAAAATCAGGGCCGTTCAAGTGGATCTTTCTGTTACAGATTTGTTACAGGTTGTTAGCCACGTGGATCTTCTGGAAGCGTGAGCTAGCGCGTAGAATTCTCCAGATCCTGGGCTCAACCTTGGGTTTTGAATTAATCTCTTTTAATTATTGCTAATTAAAGAAATTTTGGGCCTTTTCTCATTTCAATGTGGACCTGCAAAAAATAGAGAGAAAAGGATTAAAAATCACATTTTTTTACAATATGCATGGAAATGATGTGGTAATATATGCAAAATTGTATATCAATCACTTCCCGAAGTGGATCATCTCGGATAAGCGACCACCAGCCCCTTTTTGAAGTGGATCATCTCGGATAAGCGACTGCCAGCCTCTTCTTGGAACACATATCAGCTGCTCTAATATGTTCCGCCTGCTTATGATCAAAGTTTCAACTTGAAAATCAAGAGGCAAGTTTTTGGTCTCTTTCATCACGACGAAAGGCTAGCGAGCACAGTTCGCTGCAATGCAAACTGGAAACAAGTTAGCATTAAATCAAAAGAAATGAAAATACAAAGGGAAATATGGAATTCTAAGTCAAAATTCTTTGGGTGAAGCAATTCAGATCTGACCCAGTTGTGCCTTGAAGACGGATTTCAGCTAAGCAGAGGATAGCCTCGCTTGCACAGTAATGATAGACTAGTTTAGCATAAGCCAAGTTTTAGCCCCACCCAAGGCAGTTAGGTTGGAGAAGCCTCAGAAAGGACCAAGTCCTAGCCTCCAGACTGGCCCAGAGGGACGCAGTCTTGACCCCACCTACATGGCAAGACTGACTCAACCTTAAAAGGACTAAGTCCTAAGCCTTGCCTATATAGCAAATTTAACAGGCAGACAAATCAAGGCAGCGACTCTGCATGAAAAGAGCGAGAATGCTAGCTTCGCCAAGAAGCTGAAAAATAAGGCTGAAACCTTTTTCTGAAAGTCAGATAAATGCAAAGACTAAGGGAATGTAATCTCTAAGATAGCTAGTAAAGCTAAGAAGATTAAGGGAGACAAACTCCCTGAAAGTCACTGGATGGCCGAGGCCACCAGTTCTTGATTGAATGAGAGTACCAACTACTTCAAGGGGCCTCAGCTTCCTTACTTGAGCAATGGGGAGAGGTTATGAATAAACTTTTCAGATAGAGAAAAGTATATTTCTCTGAGAAGGACTACAAGTGTCCGATTTATAGGCCTCATGGCCTGACCACGCCACTGTTACTTCAAGCTTGGAGGCGCGAGCGAATTTAAGGCATTCAAGTGCTCGGCCTTGAGAAAGGAAATAGTCTTCCTTGGGAATGCACACGAAGTTATTTGAACTTTGAAAAAGGGAATAATCTCCCTCGTTAATGCAAGAGAGGTTATTCTAACCTCAAAAAAGGGGGCAATCCTTCTCGCAACTCGCAAAAAGCAGTTAGCCTTAGGAAAGGAACGTGGTTCCAGCTCGATCCGAAGAGAAGCCACACCAGGAGACCCAAGCGCGAGGCTACCCAGAAGCATGAAGCTACACGAAAGCGGATACAATTCTTCGGCGAACCTATTCCAGTTTGAAAGTGGGGCTAAAGGCGAAGTTAAACTCAACCCCAAAGGCGATGTTCATACTCACACACCATCAAAGCAGTTCAAAGTATTTCAAAATCTAAACCATTCCATTTTAGATTCATGAAAACTTTGAAGGGGGTCTTGTTGACACTCTAAAAAGACAAGATTCCTAACTGGCCTGAACAATGTCTAACTTGTTGACATCTATAAAAGACAAGTGGCAGACAAGCCGATGACCAGTTCTTCACCCATCTCAAAGGGACTAATCAGCAACTTGGACTCTACTGATCCACTGAAGCAGACAGTAAGCCATGATCATCCTTAAAAGCTCATGAGAAGGCCCAAGCAGGTCCAGAGACACTAAGTTAGCTCAACACTTAGTCTCGCACGAACCCACGAGATAGCTTTCGCATGAGAAATCAAAGTTGCTTAGCATCATAGGAAGCTCCTTCATAGCCTCGCCGTGAGCTCACTTATAGCTTCACCTGGAAATGCCCAGTTAACTCCGCAGAAAGTTAGCTTCGCTTGAAGCTCCACGCAGCCATGCAAAAGGTTGACTGGTAGCTTCGCCATAAGTTTTATCTAGCTCCGCTGAGAACTTTCTTCTAGCTTCACTAGAAGCTTCTC
This sequence comes from Agave tequilana, assembly GCA_038442645.1. Lineage (NCBI taxonomy): Eukaryota > Viridiplantae > Streptophyta > Magnoliopsida > Asparagales > Asparagaceae > Agave > Agave tequilana. The sequence goes on from JAVJIF010015842.1 coordinate 11,350, forward strand.
CCAGCTCCTCTATGAGCTCAACGTAACGACTCTGCTATGAGTCCTTTATAGTCAATTTGACTAATCAAATCTTCAATTGAAATCAAATCTCCAGATGAGATCATGTTGATTGAAATCAAATCTGGCAGTTGCCTGTCAGGATCTTTTGACCCTCCCGATCAAGTAAGAAGGTCAGGGTAGATCTCTCAATTAATAAGAGAGGATCAAGGGAGGATCCCTCATTTAGCGGAGCGAATCAAGGGATTAACGATATATGCTATCCCTAGCTTCGCAGAAGCTGATTCTAGCCTCGCGGAGAGGCTACTTTCCAGATACAAAACAGATTGATTCAATCTGTTTCTAGATTTTTAAGGCGATTATACCCCTGTTCTCCCTAAAAATAGCCTACCAGAGGCACACAAGAGGGGAGAGGAGAAACAAGCCAGGATAGAGAGGAAATTAGAGATCTACTCTCTCTCGCTTCTAATAATTCAGAGAATTACTTCCCTAATCCTACAAGGATAAATTCAGGGTGCTAATACCCTATGATCTTTCTCTCTCTAGGAATTTTTAGAACCAGGCGAGAAGGAATTCTCAAGCAGAGGCAGTTCAATCATCTGACTGATCGCATCATCAAAGGGATAAAGTGGTCGCGCGCTGATCAGATTCCTACCGGCACATTTTCTCAGAAATCTCAAAGGAGATCTACTTGTAATTTTCTTTTCAATTACTTGTAATTTAGCTCCTCGATCTCTTTTGTAAGTTTCCCCTTTGCAAAATCAATGGAAAACAGTCTTGTAAAGGGAGTAAGTTTCACGATAGGATCTTTCATGATCTTATTCATATTGAGGACTGTAAATATGTAAATAGAAAAGAGATCAATAAAGGTGAATTTCATGAACCACTACATTATCTTGATTGGGTAGCAACGCTTGCCCCCAATCAGACCACCACCGGAACCACCACCATAAGGTAATATTTTTCTTTCCTTTCTTCTTTTTATGCATCTATGTATTAATTCATGCATTGAGGACAATGCATGAGATAGGTGTGGGGGAGGGTTCTAATATAACTTAGGTTTTCCTTTTTAAAAAAAATTATTAACATTTTCTTTACTTTTAAAAACGTTTTAAAAATAGAAACAATATTTTGACATATTTTTTGTAAGAAATTAAGTCAATTTTAAGGAATAGGAGAATAATAATTAGGATTTCTAATACTTGGTCAAAATAAGATTATTTGTTTGATTTCCAAAGTTAGGAAGAAAATTTGAAAAAGCAATTTAGTCTTGATTTTTACCTCGATGATATATGCATGCTTTATACACTTACACATTTAGGGTTCAAAAATAATGATTCTTATGCCTTATTTAAAAAACAAAAAAAGAAAAAATATATATAAATTCTCTGATTAAGCTGGGTATTGGTGCTCATAAAGCATAAGTTTTCATGCCTAAAAGTAGTTCACATAATAAAATCCTTAGTTTTGTGGCTTTATTTGCTCGAGTTCTTAAGTCCTTGGGTTATTTTTGTTGGCCCAGAGGCCTTTCACTCTAGTTTTGATGATGATTAACTCACGTAGTTATACTTTACTAATAATCTTGTGATATTTAGTTTCAGATATTTGATCAAGATATTAGTAGGTGATTAGCTTCAACAAACGTGTTTTGGAGCTTTCACATGTTGATTCAAGAGCTCGAGCGTCAAGGTCGCATCTAGTACTCGGATGGAGTCAAGCTCGTTTGGATTGATTTTGGATCGAGTCGACTTGGAGAAGGAGTTCTACAAGAAGACCTCGGTTTGTTTAGTTTAAGATTGTATTTAGATCTTGTGTAAAGATTAGATAGTGTTAATATGCTCAAGTACACACACAAGTTTCAATTTGTTTGATTTTCAGTTTAACCGGTTTCGATTTTTCATATATATGGTTTTCATGAATAGATAAAATCAAAAAAAGTTTACATGGTTTAATGTATATTTGATTTGATCAATATACATCTATGCTTCATCTTTTTAGAAAAACTTAATTTGATAGTCTATTTCATGAGTTGGAGTTTTGCATTTAAACAAAACTTATTTTTGGATTTCATGTCAAAAACATAGATATAATATCTTTTATGTATATTGAATTCTATCCATATACGACATGCTTAAAAGTTATTTCAATATCATGCTTTTGTATTTGCATGAGTTTTGGAGAAAATGGTTTTCCATTTCAAAATTCTAGTTTTTAGAAAATACGATTTTTAGTTTAAGGCAAATTTTCAAGAACACAAAAATGGTTCAAATAGTTTGTAATATGTATTGAATTTTACTCATACATATTTGTATTTCAAAGATCTTATATGAACTAATTTTTGTAGAGTTTATGTGATTTTATGGGATTTAATTGAAGTCAAAAACCCAAGTTTTTAATTCCTAAAATATTTGACCTGGTTGTCTGCCGGTCGACCAGACCGGTCGACCGAGGCAGAAGTCGATCGACCGGTCCGGTCGACCGACGTGCATAGAACGTGCACGCAGCCTAGGCTGGAGGCCGGTCAACCGGGTCGGTCGACCGCCAGAGAGCTTCTGCTCTCTAGAAATGGCCCCGGTCGACCGGCAGAGAGCTGCTGCTCTCTGTATCCAGTCTCGGGCGGCCGGGCTATCGACTGGAGGCACAAAGGTCATAAAAATGACCGTTGGGTTGGTCGACCGGTGTAACACCCCGCTCCCAGAATACGTACTTAGTTGCGTATTCAGATTTTTGATCGTATTTTTCGATTTACTTCCTGTATTTGTTTCGTATTATGAATTATTTATAGGATCGTTTTGTCTTGGATCCGGATTCACGGACTCAGAGTCTGCCCTAGTCTGAACCGAGGACCCGATCCTAGGGTATTACTCGATTTGGTCTTTCTGGTATTTAGATTTGACCGATTTTATTTTAAACATCATTTTTCAATATTTTAGATTTTCTATGATTTCCTGGAATTTTCCTGAATTAAATTGAAAATCTTCAAAACCGGTGTCGACCAGTGCCGCTGACCGATTCCCGGATTTTTAATTTACAAACGGATTAAAATTACTAGAAGTGTCTTTTTACATTATTTCTTAAGATCATATTTCCTTTCTAAATACTTTTTCTGAGGATTTTATGAATTTATGAAAATTCCACCGGATTGGGTGTCGGCCAGTATCGCTGGTTGATTCCAGGATTTTTAGCTTATAATCGGAATTGAATTTCTGAATTCCGCTTTCACTTTACTTCTTAAATTCATATTTTATTCTTTAATACATTTTCTGGGACTTTTCGGAATTTATCAATATCCGGCCGACCCGGTGTAAACAGGTATCAGCGGTTAACTTCCAGATTTTTAATTTGAAAACGGGATTTTATTTCTGAAAACCGATTTCATATTATTCCTCAGGATGACGTTTTCTAGCTCTGGGTATTTTTTGGGATTTTTCTGGAACAGTCGATATTTCGCGGCCATATTATAATATTATTATTTTATCTTTTCTTTCTTTCTTTCTTTCCTTCCTTTTCTTTTTCCCTCCAACCGACTCCAGCAGTAGCCCACACCCCCACGTGGGCGACACCACCCCCCTTCCCATCAATCCCTTCCTCATTTTCTTTTTTCTTTTCTTTTTCTTTTTTTATTTTCTTTCTCCCTTATCTTTCTTCTCCTTTCTCTTCTTCTCTTTGCCCTTCTTCTTCTTCCCCATTTCCTTGGCCGACGCCCCCAAACGGCCACCACCGCCGACGCCTCCGGCCACCACCGCCGGCGAGGAGACCCCCACCACTCGGCCATCTCTTTCCCCTTTCTCTTTTTCTTTTCTTTCTTTCCTTTTCTTTTCTTTTTCATCTTCTTTCTTTTCCTCCTCCAAGATCCGGCCACCACCACCGTCGCCGAGGCTCCGACCACCACCCCTGGCCTGCGCCGGCCACTGAGGGCCGGCGTGGTTCCCAGCGTCCCACTCTGGCCGCGCTGCCACGGCCAGATGTTCGGCCAGGCCAGGGCAACAGGCCCTGGCCATGGCTTTGATCGGAGGGAGGGGGGCTGTTGCCCCCTCCCTGTCTCTCCCCTGGGGTGGCCACCGGCCACCCCAGCTCTAGCGCCCCGCCGGCACTCCGCCGGCGGCCGGTGGCCATGACCCGGCCGTGGGCGACCAGGGGGCCCGCCTGGGCCCCCTGTGCGTGGACTGAGGGGGGAACAGCCCCCCTGAAATCTCTCTCTCTCCTGTTCTCTCTCTTCCTCTCTCCCTCTATACTCTCTCTATCTCTTTCTCTCACTCTAGTCCTCATCCTCTTTCTCTCTCCTCAGTTTCTCTCTCCAGATCCTCTCTCTCATCTCTCTTTCTCTCTTTCCTCTCTCTCTCCTCTCTTTATAATCTCTCTCCCCTTTCTCTCTCTAGATCTCCCTTCTCCTCTGTAAATTGCTGACGCGGATCTCACCCCCGCGTCCAGACAATCCCTTGATGCGGATCTTCGCGTTCTTGTATCGACGCAATGCGGAGTCCATAACCGCGTCTGTGTTCTCCTCGTTCTAACGCGACGCGGAACCCACGACCGTGTCCGCGTTCTCCTCGTGTCCTGATTTGAACGCGGGTCTCGAACCCCACGTTTGTGGCACCTTCGCGACGTGTTCCCGCGTCTGCTATTCCCGCGATGCGACTCCCGCGTCTGCGACTCCCGCGTCTCACTCTCAAAAACCCGCGTCTCTCTGTGTACTCTCTCCTTCCATATATTTCCTCTCTAGCTCTCTTTCTCTCTCTAGACTTCTCTCTTTCTTTCTAACTCTTTCCCTCTCCTCTTCACTTTCTCTCTCCATATATTTATATATTATTATATTTTATGGCGCGTGCGCGAGTTCCATGGATTTCAGACTTTTCGGCATTTCCGGTGATTTAGGCGAGTGTCCTCGCTCTCGCCTCCATTTGGGTTTCCCCGCTTCGTCGGGTCGACATGTATTTTATTCCATGTTTTCATGTATTATATATTGGGCTGAGTCCCGGTATTTGTGTATGGCCGAGTGCCAATGACTGGACCCTTCAGCCTTCGGTCTCTCACTATCTTGAAAGAGACGTGATTGGGACCGTCAGGTTTCTTTGGACCCTTCAGCCTCCGGTCTCTCACTATCTCGAAAGAGACGTGATTGGGACCGTCAGGTTTCTCTGGACCCTTCAGCTTCCGGTTTCTCACTATCTCGAAAGAGACGTGATTGGGATCGTCAGGTTTCTCAGCTCCGCCTGGTTATCATGATCAGCGTTCAGCGCTTTACCACTAGATTCGTCTAGGCGGGATGCTGCCGGATTTTCTGCTCGCACTTTAAGCCGAGTTGTCCTGGTAACCTTGCCAGACGCTCCAGTGCTAAATACTGTTTGCTGTCTGTGCCTCCAGCTTGCTCAGCTCCGCTTGGTTGTGCTCAGCTACTACTTTATCACATGCCATGTACTTACCTGATATGTTAACACTTGATATGCCATTACTTCATACCTGTCAACTACATGCTACTATTTAACGCCTGTTTGTATCACCTGACAACTGAGGTGTTATCACCTGACACCAGACATGCTACTACTTGGCAAATGCCCCTTGTTATGACATGATTTGCCACCGGACTAATATCAGTCTCTTGACATGACTTATCACCTGTCACCTACATGAACACTTGTCATTGGCGTGATAAAACTTGATACCTGTTATGAATAACTCTCTACTCATGATTATCACATTACGAGAATGTAGTACCTGATCTCTTGTTATGAACTCCCGTTATGCCTGTTATGACTCCTGTTATGCCTGTTATGTACTTCTATTATGACCAGTTAAGATCCTACTCATTCCCGTAATCCGATAATTATGTTTCATAAGCCATAAAAAGGACAATCTACACAGGGAATGGGAGGAAGTGATGGATGTCGGTATGATGCCTTGCTTATAGTAGTGGAATACTAAAAACTGACGATTCGTGTTAGGGGATTTCAGGCCCCCAGAAGATTCGTGTTAGGGGGATTTAAGGCCCCCAATGGCTGTGTCCCGGGCGGTCGGGAACTACTATAAGTATGAGCTATCAGTTCTTCATCAGCTTCCAGTAACGAACCTCGGCTTGCTTATATATGGATGTATGTGTGTTGGGATGTACACCAGGACACATAACTAGATATATGGGTCAGACGAGTAATAATAATAAAAGATGCCAACTATGTATCCTGTTATGCCTGTTATGAACTCCCGTTATGCTTGTTATGATTCATGTTATGCCTGTTATGTACTCCTGTTATGACCGTTGTGTGATGTGTTGATTGATGCTAAACCTGCACACAAAATACAAGATTATAGAACTTAAGAATGAAATGTGCAAGTGCTCAATTCTTCCGCTATAGCAAGTGGCTATGCGGGTCGTGATCCACAAGGAGGGTTTGCGATGGAAGCTTTTACAGCTTTATTGAAATCGTTAAGAATAAAAGCGAAGGTTCTTCTCTGCTTTTAGTTATGAAAATGAAAAAGAAAGTTATAGTTAAAGTTAAGAGGAAAGTGAAAGATGAAGAAGGTGAAAAATCAGAAAACTAAAGAAAGCTACAATGTACAAAAGAAGTAGAAAGAAGAATGAAAACGATTTGGAAGAAGCGGTGTTTGTGATTTAATTTACAGAAATAAAAGAAAAGAAATAAATAATTGCTTACCTTCTTTTGTCAAAAGCTTACCTCGAGTTTTCAGCAACGATTTTACCTTGAAGTGGAGGCATTCAGCGCATAGCCCATAAGAGTCGAGTGTTGGTCTCTTCCACATTACATCATCAAGATACGCAAGCATGAAATGATACAGAGAGACTCACAATTCCATCGTCATGAGCTATCGGTGGCACTCGCAAAGGCAAGGCTCTTTCGATGCTTTTAGACTCACTTGGAAGACAGTTGTACCAAAAAGAAAGGTAAAATAGAAAAGAAGAAGAGAACTAAAAAGAACATACAAGGAAATAGCATTGATTTGATTTCATAACAATCGAAGAAAAGAAATAAAACCTTACACCAATTGTTACTTTTAGCTCAAGCTTCAGTCTTGTTCTTCGATGAAAGTTGATCTCCTCAAAATTACATATATGAAAACTAAATTACATGAAAAAGAAAAACAAAAACCTAAACTAAGAAATGAAAAACTAGGCTAAATCCTAATCTGCCTTCACGTCCAATTTTCAGCGAAGTATAGGCCTTTTATAGGCAAAACCCTAACCACCAAGATCCCGGGAGGTCGGGGGAGCAAACGCTCCCCCTAACTCCCCAACAAAGCCGCGGAAACGCAGCCCAAGCCGCGTTTCCGCGGCCAGGGTGTGGCCAGGTGGCCACACCCTGTTGGTGGGTCTCCCCGGTTTCTCCCTCTGACTTTATCTGGAGTTGGTTTTGCAGTTTGGCTCCGAGATTTTGAAGAAATGGCCTTGGATTCTTAGCTTTAACAAATCGATCCTGAGAGGATTCTTCTCAACCGGTTTCAACCTCTTGATTTTGCCCTGATTTTGTGTGTGCAATTTAATTCAGATTTAATTCAGAATTCTGGTGGGCTTTTGGGCTCATTTCTCTTCATCTCCTTATGGATTGGGCCTGCAAATAAATTAAACAAATAATTAGGACAATGCAGGCTTTTATTCCAAAATAAGTATGGAAATGTGACATTAAATATGCAACATTAGCAACCAATCACACCCCATACCTATCTTTTGCTCGTCCTCGAGCAAAACAACTAAATTATACTAAGGATTATTAGACACTTTCGCAGGTCACGTGATTGCACTGAGCATGTGCAACAAGCCGTTAAACCTCTAGGTTCCCCTAGAGGACAAGTTTTGTCTCGTGAGGGTTTTCAGCAGATTACACCCATAAAATCCATAAAGAAAGAGAAATAAAGAGTTAGCATTTTTGAAAAGAATTTTGAAAGAGAAAAATATTTGAAATATGATTGTAAGATCTAAGCAATCTATAAGTTATAGGAAAACCGAATTTTTCATTCCTAAACTTAGTCTATATTCAAAATTTTGTTATCAATCAAAGTAAGGAGTCAAATTGTGCTTCTCATCTAGTCTATTACTTTACCCTAAGTCATATGCACCTTGTGAATGTGAAAATTTTGACTAAGGGTTCATTAACTCTGACTCTTATGCCTTATTTATTTTTATATATATACTTTTTTTTGTGGTATTATTCCTTAGTTTTATTAGGCTTTCTAATCTGCCCATGTAACGAGCCTTTAATCGATGACTCCCAAACCAAACGGTCTTAGGGCACCAGGTGAGAAAACACCCCCAAGGACTTAAGGACTCGAGCAAACCAGGCCACAAAACTAAGGATTTTATTATATGAACCTCTTTTAGGCGTGAATACTTATGCTTTATTAGGCACAAATACCCAGTTTAATCAGAGGGTTTTTCTTTTCAAACTTATCTAATCATCTTTCGCGTAAATACTAAGGCTTGCTTAGGCCAAAGCACCTAGCTAGTCAATAATTAGACTTGTTTTTTTTTTCAAACTCATCTAATTATCTTTTGCATAAATACTAAGGCTTTCTTAGGCCAAAGCACCTAGCTAATCAATAATTAGATTTGTTTATATATATTTTTTTTATAAGGCATAAGAATCTTTGTTTTTGAACCCTAAGTGTGTAAGTGTATGAAGTGTGCATATTTCATCAAGATAAAGATCAAGACTAAATTACTTTGACAAATTATCTTCCTAACCCTATAAATCAAACAAATAATCTTATTTTGACCAAGTATAAGAAATCCTAATTTGGATTTTCCTATTCCTTAAAATTAACTTAATTTCTTACAAAAATAAGTCAAAATATTGTTTCTATTTTTCAAAAAGTTTTTAAAAGTAAAAAAAATGTTAAAATATTTTTTTATATTTTAAAGAATTTTTTTATATTTTAAAGAAAAAGAAAAGTTATGTTAGACCCTCCCCCACACCTATCTCATGCATTGTCCTCAATGTATGAATTAATGCATAGATGCATGAAAAGAAGAAAGGGAAGGAAAATGGTTACCTTAAGGTGGTGGTTCCGGTGGTGGTCTGATTGGTCCACGAAACATGGCCCAATCAACTTTTCTTGGGTCTCGGAGGAACCCACCAGAAATATCTTTAATATAACCCATCAAAAAGATGTATCCATCAAGGATCTTTATTAAATATTTTACCCCATCTAATTTTCATATTTCATAATTGATTTCGGAGTCAAATTTATCAACCACCTCGTCCCAGAATGGAGTATGAAATGATGGAACAGTTGACTTGGACTTGGGAAGGACAGGAACTGATACCGACTCCGGAAGGTGACTAAGTCAAGTAAAGGTTCAGGAGTCAAAATAGGTTCAGAAATTGGGTCCAAGTCAAGAAGTTGAAACTCAAGTCCACATGTATTTTCCAACAATAGAATGTGACCTAATATGGGTGATTCCAGTTCAGGAATGATAGGTGGGGAATCAAAACTGACTCTAGAATATTATTCAAGTTTGGTAATAAAACAGGAGTCAATATTGATTCAGGAAGTTGAACTGGATCACATATGTGAGAATCTAGGTCACATATCTCATTGAGTTCAATATCAAAAAATTGAGAACTTGCCAATTTGTCAATAGGATCTTCGAAAGTGTAAAGTTGGTCAAGTTCAACATGATCCTCAAAGATAGGTGATTCAATTTCTTTATAAATTGGTACAGGATCCAATGTTGACTCCGGGAAAATATTGAAGTCAGGTGAAGATACTGGAGTCATAATCGAATCAGGAAATAGAATTGAATCACTAAGTTGGGGTTCAGGATCATAATCATTTTCAAGTTCTATTTCAAGAAAAGGAAAACTAGCCAAACTATCAATATCTTTTTCAAAATTTGGAGTTTGGGCAAGTTCACATGGTTGTTCTGAAATAGAATCTTAATTTCCAAAATAACATGACTCTTCGGCTCTAACAGAATAGTTAGTGACATCAGGACGGTGGGAACGTAGAGATTCGACCATCATATCTATGTCACGATTACGAGCGTTTTGAGCCTGAGTCATGGCTTCAAGCATCTTTTCATAGTTGATAGGTTCATTGTTTTGATGAAAAGATGAAGAATTGTCTTGGAAGTGGTAGTGAAATTGTGAGTCCATCAGATTTTGGGATTTGTGTTTGGACTCACGCATACTCATTTCCATAATTGATGGTTTCCTATTTTGGATGGGTGGAACTGAGTATGAATCTTGAACATAATGTGGACTGGGTGGAGAAGGAGATCAAGGTGGTTGGAAATTATGCTCGGGGGAGGTGAATCTCCACTGACTCGGTGAAGAGTTGAAATCATTATGGAAATTATAGTTATTAAATGGGGGGTATGGGTCATATTGATTCGGATAAGACCAATCCGGCACACTAGGTTGGTCAAAGTTATGATATGCCGGGTTGGTAATATCCGAAAATGAAGTCGGTGTGTAATATGGATTATTATTGTAGTTGAAAAAATTATTATTATAGTCCATATCACACAATAGAATACAAACAAAGAAAAACAAACAAACAAACAAACAAAAAAGAAAAAATTCTAGCCTAAGTTAGGGTAGACTTAGGACCTAGACGACTCCTAACTGGCTAGACTGTCCACGGGAGGTCTAATGTAGACTTTAACTATAAGCTAATCAGCCAGGTCAGGGCAAGGTTGGTGGGAGGTTTTCCGTCAAAGACGTTCCTTAATTAAATAACCACCAACCTTCGGGCTTTCGGCCCTCAATCCTTTTCCTAGACACTGATTTTGCAGGAGTTAGATTCCAACATTTTTCCCCCTTAGGATAATCTCCTAATTGAGTCCGAGATGTCCCTAGGGCCAACGTCTACTCAATTTTAGTTAGGCTTGGGTTAGTGAGTGCTTGGAATGTGATTTTTGGGCTAAGGAAGGGTGATCAAATCCCCACCTTATCTTGTTAATGGGTTAGTGCCCTTAAGATCAATTTGTGCAAGTGTACAAGATATGTAAGATTCACTCAAAGCGATATAAATCAACGAAGAAGTGAGTCTTATACTAAATGCAATGCATACGTACCTTACTCCAGCACTCTTCAATAGTAAAAGTAAATGAATTGAAAAGACACGTGCCTAAAATGCAAACGTCTAATCAATTTTTAACTTTTGCAACAAACTTTTTACTGTTGATTAGCAGGTTTTTGTGATGGCATATAAGAAATAAATAATTGCAGCAAACTAGAATTTGCAAAGCTAGCAGCCCTGCAAAAACCTGTTAGTAGTCAGCTCTTTATTGTCGCGGATCCGCGGCTTTTGCCGTGGAAACGTGGCAATTCAGAGGACAATGTGTCTCTGCTTTCTAGAGCAGAGGCCCAATACCACTTGTATGTCACTGCAAACTTATTTTCCTGCTTTGCTTGCCCTGTAACCTACAACAGAGAAGAAAATTCGTTTAGTTCTAAAAAAATTTTCAATAAAAACCGTTTTACCCTCCCCGGCAACGGTGCCAAAATTTGATTGATGCTAAACCTGCACACAAAATACAAGATTATAGAACTTAAGAATGAAATGTGCAAGTGCTCAATTCTTCCGCTATAACAAGTGGCTATGCGAGTCGTGATCCACAAGGAGGGTTTGCGATGGAAGCTTTTACAGCTTTATTGAAATCGTTAAGAATAAAAGCGAAGGTTCTTCTCTGTTTTTAGTTATGAAAATGAAAAAGAAAGTTATAGTTAAAGTTAAGAGGAAAGTGAAAGATGAAGAAGGTGAAAAATCAGAAAACTAAAGAAAGCTACAATGTACAAAAGAAGTGGAAAGAAGAATGAAAACGATTTGGAAGAAGTGGTGTTTGTGATTTAATTTACAGAAATAAAAGAAAAGAAATAAAAACAATTGCTTACCTTCTTTTTGTCAAAAGCTTACCTCGAGTTTTCAGCAACGATTTTACCTTGAAGTGGAGGCATTCAGCGCATAGCCCATAAGAGTCGAGTGTTGGTCTCTTCCACATTACATCATCAAGATACGCAAGCATGAAATGATACGGAGAGACTCACAATTCCATCGTCATGAGCTATCGGTGGCACTCGCAAAGGCAAGGCTCTTTCGATGCTTTTAGACTCACTTGGAAGACAGTTGTACCAAAAAGAAAGGTAAAATAGAAAAGAAGAAGAGAACTAAAAAGAACATACAAGGAAATAGCATTGATTTGATTTCATAACAATCGAAGAAAAGAAATAAAACCTTACACTAATTGTCACTTTTAGCTCAAGCTTCAGTCTTGTTCTTCGATGAAAGTTGATCTCCTCAAAATTACATATATGAAAACTAAATTACATGACAAAGAAGGACAAAAACCTAAACTAAGAAATGAAAAACTAGGCTATATCCTAATCTGCCTTCACGTCCAATTTTCAGTGCAAGTACAGGCCTTTTATAGGCAAAACCCTAACCACCAAGATCCCGGGGAGGTCGGGGGAGCAAACGCTCCCCCTAACTCCCCAACAAAGCTGCGAAAACGCGGCCCAAGCCGCGTTTCCGCGGCCAGGGTGTGGCCAGGTGGCCACACCCTGTTGGTGGGTCTCCCCGGTTTCTCCCTCTGACTTTATCTGGAGTTGGTTTTGCAGTTTGGCTCCGAGATTTTGAAGAAATGGCCTTAGATTCTTAGCTTTAAACGATCGATCCTGAGAGGATTCTTCTCAACCGGTTTCAACCTCTTGATTTTGCCCTGATTTTGTGTGTGCGAATTAATTCTGATTTAATTCAGAATTCTGGTGGGCTTTTGGGCTCATTTCTCTTCATCTCCTTAAGGATTGGGCCTGCAAATAAATTAAACAAATAATTAGGACAATGCAGGCTTTTATTCTAAAATAAGTATGGAAATGTGACATTAAATATGCAACATTAGCAACCAATCATGTGCCACGAATGCTTTCATCGGATTTTACATCAGATTTTCGGTTTTATGATTATTATCATATTCGCTGCTCATACCCTGCTTTATTCCTTGTGTTCCATTCCATCAGTCTCATGTTCCTATCTTACCATACCATGAGTACTTCCTGCTTGATATCACTTGTTATATATCTACCTTCCTATACATGCTTATGCTCACGACACGGTTTTCAATGCATGATTATGATTTGGTTTTATCGATACACTTGTACTTATCTCAGCACGCCATCCGGCTTTTGTATCACCACTCGCCTGTGGAGTTCCATCTGACTCCCCTGGATTCTCATGTCCAGGTCATGGAGCTTGGAGCGTGTGGATTCCCCCAGTTGTTGATCAGGGTGGTGCAGCGGTAGCGTGGATCTCCAGCAGACCGCCCAGAGCTCTATTCTTCCAGGCCCCCTGTGTGCCTCTCGACTTTTCCTTTTGTAAACTCGTGAGTGCCTTTTGTACTGTTCATACTTGTACATCCTTTGTATTCTCGAAATTGCGCCACGTTGGTGATGTAATATTATTGTAATATTTGTCACCTCTGGTGATAACTTTGTAATTGTACTCATGTGTTGGAATGTATAATGCACCATTTGCTTCCGTACTCTGATTCTTGCCTGTACTGATGCTTAGCGTATATACGTGAGGGTATTTCTGACCTGCGTATATACGTTGTAGTAACGTCTCCGTGCCCACCGGGATCGGGGAGTTACAACCGTGCGGTCGACCGGAAGGGCAATTCTGCCCTTTCCAGCTGCCAACGGGCAGAATTTATTTTGGGCTATAAATACCCCTCATTTGAGCTAGTTTTAAACAACAATTTCAAGAGAAAATTTCTTCATCTTTAGAAGTGTTTTAACTACAAGTTTTAAAAGAGTTTTTAGGTTTAAAAGATCAATCTTCATTTGTTTTAAAGTGTTAGAAAAATCAAAGAAAAAATAGAGTATTTGGGAAGTCATTTTTGATCTTTATTTCAACATCTATCTTGTGATTTCCTAAGTGTTTTTCTTTGTTGTTTTTATTTCCAAACACTTTTCATTCCCACACTTGAGCTATTATATTTATCCTATTTATTAGGATCTAGTTTTGTGAGAAAATTGGTTTGTGATTGTTGATATCACTAAGTGTTGTAAACCCTCCTTTATTTGTGATATCCCTTTAGTGAGAGGTGATTGTGTTGATATCCCTCTTAGTGAAGAGGTGATTTTGGAGTGGTGGCTTTGTGCCTTATCTCTCTAGTGAGAGGTTGATATTATTTTGGCTAAGTGCCTATCCCTCTAAGTGTAGAGGTGATTTGTGTTGTGCCTTGCCTCTAGTGAGTGGTTGTATTTGGTGAGAGAGGAGTTGTGTACTCCCAAGTTGTATTTGCCCAAATCCTCAATAGAGGTTCCCTGTGTGGGAAGTCCTGTGTAGACAATATAGTGAAAATCCTTTTGTGTGAAGGCGGGGACGAAGAGCTGGGTGCTTGAACCTCGAAACATATTTTGGTATTTGCGTTTGATCCACTATTTCTAACTCTCTCTTATATTATGCCTTGCATTGATTCATATTATTCATTCATACTTATATGCTTGATACTGCTTGTGTGTGTGCCTCACTTGTGTTGAACCAAGAGAGCTTCAAATAGCACCTCAACTCTTATTTAGAGAAATTTAGAGGAGATAGCCTAGAGCCCTTCACCGGGAATTCGGCTACACTCTTTGGTTACATTAAATTTGTTGCATTTAGTTTTTAATTCCGCATCATTGTCATTAGATTAGCCTTATACCTATTCACCCCCCTCTAGGTGCACTTTTAATTTTCTCACCCGGTGCTCTAAGACCGTTTGGTTTGGGAATCACTCGATTAAAAGCTCGTTACATGGGCAGATTAGAAAGCCTAATAGAACTAAGGAATAATATCACCAAAAAATAAAAAAATAAAAGAGAGATAATAAGGCATAAGAGTTAGAGTTAAGGAACCCTTAGTCAAAATTTCATGGTTACAAAGGTGCATATAACTTAGGGTAAAAAAAAGACTAGATGAGAAATACAACTTGACTCCTTACCTTGATTAATAACAAGTTTTTGAATAAAGATTAAGCTTAGGAATAAAAATTTCAATTTTCCTATAACTTATAGATTACTTCAACTCGTACAATAATACTTCAAATATTCTCTCTTTGAAAATGTGTTTTCAAAATCTAACACTTTGTTTCTCTTTCTTTATGAATTTTATGGGTGTAATCCACTGAAAACCCTCATGAGACAAAACTCGTCCTCTAGGAAAAACCTAGAGGTTTAATGGCTTGCTGTACATGCTCAGTGCAGTCACGTAACTTACGAAGTGGTCTAATAATCTTTGGTTTAGTTTTTTATTTTGCTCGAGGACGAGCAAAAGATAGGTGTGGGGGGGTGTGATCGTACACATATTTTGCATTCTTTTCATTACACTCCTATGCTTATCATGTAATAAATCTGCTAATTTTCTTGTCTTAAATACCTATTTTGTAGAAGATAATAATGAAAAGAAAGATGATTAAACTAAATAAATACTAGTAAAAATCAGATTTAACTGGATCTATTTGGTTAGCTGAGGATGTTCCCATATCTAATCAGTTAAAAATTAGATTTTGATGAATCTATTCGATTAACTTAAAGATCTATGAGTATATCACCACATCCATAACAAATCAAGGATTGGGAAAATTATTCAACTGAAAATCAGAGCAAATTATAAAGATAACACCAAATAAAAACTGAATTAAATTCAAAATCTAGAGGAATAAAAGGATAGAGAGAACATCAACGGATGGGATGAAGCAAATTTGACTCAGATTCAGACTGGATACATTTTAATATTTGAATCATAATTTCGCTACCAAATCTCACATCTAATGATTAAAGATAATCCAGAAAGAAGACTTAAAGGGCTAAAACTTTTAAGTTGAACACTATTTCTAATTCTGTAATTTGATAATCTATATTCAGCAATCAATCGCCATCAAGCTGCAGATTAGAATTGAATATCCACATCAAATCAAGTTTAGAGATAAGGGTAGGATTCAAATTTAGAAATAGCCAGCTCTCCCTATCTTTTAACTCATTTCCTTACCCATTTTTATGCTATAAATACTCTACACATCAGAGGCAGAGGAAGGACCAAGCAGAGAGTAGAATTTAGGCTATTATGTAGTATAACTTAGATTTTTAGTTTTCTTCTATATAATTTTTATTTTCTTTATGTTAATGAGAGGAGATGAGACTTTCATGGAGGAATGAGAACAAGCTTGTACAGAGGGTGACATCAGTGTAAGTAATCTTTTCTTTCATTGTTATTTGAATCGAATTGAAGTTTCTTTTCTTTTCTATTCTTATTTTTATTTGCTTCCCTCTTCTGTGTTTGTGGATCCAAATGAATCCGATATCCTCAAAGTTTCCTTGCCCTTGCAAGTGCCGTTGATGGCTTATGGTGATGGATATCTATTTCTATGATAGTGTAGCTTGCCCCTTAATTTCATAGTGTAAATCAGGAATAGGGAAGACCCTATTTGTCATTCTTCGCTCGCCTTCAAACAAAGGTACATTGTCGATACGGGTCAAAGGTAAGCAGGCGCCGAAGAGGTAAGTAAGTTTTTTTAGGTTTTAGTTTTATTTCTTTTAATTCTTTAGTTTAGATCACCAGCATCATCAACACCCAACTCTTTTATCACTCTTTTCAATTTCTTTGTATATATCCAATTTCTATTTTTCAACCTTCTCAATCTACCACTTTCTTCCTAACTAAACTTTAACTTATTTTTCTTTATCTTTTAAAGAACTAAAAGAAGATATTTAACCATTGAATGTAACTGAAAAGAGAACTTGCTAAAAAAGCTTCCATCACTAGTCCTTCCTTATGGATCACGACCTCTATAGCCACTTACTATTACGGTATTATTGAGTACATGCACTATTTATTCTAAGTTCTGAAATTCTGTATTTTTTGTGTGCAAGTTTTAACTCAATCACCTTGACAACGAAGATGACAAATGAGGAGAAGCATCAATTGCAACTCCAGGAGCTAGAATCTGTGAACGATAAACTCCTGCAAGCTCAATGGCAAATCGAGCTTTATCAAGCTTGAATTTTCAAAGCCTTCAACAAGAAAGTCAAGGAGCAGAATTTCAAGAAAGATGACCTTGTGTTAGCTGTCAGAGGACCCATGGTGATAACACATAAAACAAAAGAAAAATTCCAGCTCGAAGGACCATTTGCAGTAGAGCCAGTCTACTCAAATGGAGCATACCGCCTCATAACCCCAGATGGCGATATGCTCATGATGCCAATCTATGATAGATTCTTGAAGAAGTACTATCCTTACTAGGATTCGTCTCATGATCAGGTTAGCATTACACCTCCTAGATCCAAGATGGTTGAAAGAGCGCCAAAGAAAATCTTCTTTCTTCAATGAATCACATTACGGTCGATCATTGTTGAGTCGACCAAACATTAGTTACATCATAATGTATGATGTAAACATCGAAGAAAAGACAAAGTACAAAACTTTAGTCTTAGCCTTGTTACTCTTCTCTAGTTTATCTATGAACATCCGACACCTCTAACGACTAAGGAGAGAGGAAAATGTTGGCCTTTAAGTCCAACATAAGTCCTCGACAGCTCGACATACTGAGGAGAATAGCATGGCTAGTCCAACTAAACGGCAGTTGGTAAAGGCATACCAAATCCGTTAATAGCTGAGGGTTTGTAAAAATCTCAAGGGACTTGATCCCGTCTTCCCCTTAAAAATCCCTTACCAATTCCCTCCCATGAAAAGGGAGGACAACAAAAATACCTATGTCTATTTTCCCGGCGAAATAAGCACAAACTTGTCACGTTAATAATAACCTTTGACATGCCATTTTTCTTAATCCCCATAGGGTTCGTCAAGTTCATATTACACCTCTAACAATTTATTCTATTTTCCCACAAAAGTTCCTACCAATTACCTCCCATGTAATGGTAGATTTACAAGCTCAATCACTGCTATGTTAACACTATACCTATAACAGTGAAAAGTTTCAATACTCCCTACGAGTATGAAATTTCACTTGTCACTCCCTTACATGGAGTCACAAGTCTTCAAAATTGCCAAATTAACACTTCACCTTTAATAACTCAAACTTCACTTGCCAATTCTCCTCAATAAAATGGCAAGTCCTCAAAATTGCTCATATCGCAAATCAACTCTTGTCATGTTAATATTACACCTCTGACAGATTACTGTTAAGTTTAATATTATACCTCTAATAGTAATCAAGTTACTGCCAAGTTCAATATTACACCTCTATCAGTTACTTTCCTCAGGATTCCATATTGAAGCTGAGACAAGTGATGTTAAGTTTAACATCATACCTCTAGCATCCAGTTTGTTGTTAAGTTCAACAATATACCTATGATAATGACTTCCCTCGAGCTTCCGTATCAAAGTTGAGATGACCAATGCTAAGTTCAAAATTACACCTCTAGCATTAACCCTACTGTTAAGGTCAACATTACACCTATGACAGTGGTATCTTCAGTTTCAACGAAATTGAAATTCTAATGGAGTTAAGTTAACAGTACACCTCTAGCTTACATTCTTGTCAAGTTAATATCACACCTCTGACAGGAATCAATCCATTCCGTTAAGTTAATATCACACCTCTGACGGTAAAGAAATACTTAGATCCTCAACGGGTCTAGTCTTACTTGTTATTCTCGTCAATAGAATGGCAGGTGATCGTACACATATTTTGCATTCTTTTCAGTGCACTCCTACATTTATTATATAATAAATCTGCTAATTTTCTTATCTTAAATGTCTATTTTGTAGAAGATAATAATGAAGGAAAAGAGGATTAAACTAAATAAATACCAGTTAAAATTAAATTTAACTGGATTTATTTAGTTAGCTTAGGATGATCCCAGATCTAGTCAGTTAAAAATCAGATTTTGGTGAATCAGTTCGATTAACTTAAAGATCTATGTGGATATTACCACATCCAAAACAAATCAGGGATTGGGGCAAATATTCTGCTGAATATCAGAGCAAATTATAAAGATAACACCAAATGAAAATCAAATCCAAATTCAAAATCCAAAGGGATAAATGGATAGAGAGAAAATCAACGGATGAGATGAAGCAATTTTTACTCAAATTCAGACTGGTTACATTTTAGTGTTTGAATCATAACTTTAGCTATCGAATCTCAAATCTGATGATTCAAGATGATCCAAAAAGAATACTTAAAGAGCTATAACTCTTACTATGATCACTGTTTAAAATTCTATCATTTGATAAGTTATATTTAGTAATCAACACGCCAATAAGCTGCAGATCAGAACTGAATATTCACATCAAATCAAATTTGGAGATAAGGGAAGGATTCAAATTGAGAAATAGCCAGCTCCTCCTATATTTCAACTTGTTTCCTTATCCATTTCTATGCTATGAATTGAAAATCACTTAGAGGGGGGTGAATAGGTGATGGCTGTACTTAATGGCAAATAATGCGAAATTAAAAACAAACTAGCAATAAGCAATAACAATTAAATAGATCTTGCAAAAGAGTAAGCAATATAAGTGCAAGTAAAGAGAGAGTAGAGTTTAGAAAGATAGTAGATAATCACAAATACAAGAATATATTTTGAGGTTCGAGCCACTACTCTACGTCCCCGCCTTCAAGACGATGAAGAATTTACACTACGACTGATCCCACCGGATCGTCAATCGGTTACAAGTTCTCACTAGAACTCTTTGGAGACACTTGTCCTCTTTTATGATGCCGCAACACCAACTTGGAGCTCACTAGCTCGCTCGAGGCTGCAACCTCTACAACTTCTCAATCGAAGAAAAACGGTGATCAACACTTGACCACAAAGATAGCTCACAAGTACAACCCTACTACCTAGATGAGGAAGTGAAACACTTGATTATGTCTTGCAAATAACAAGTAGAGAAGTAGATTAAAGGCTTAAGCTAAAACACTAAATTTTGAAAATAGTTAGCTCAAGAGAAAATCTTTTGCAAAGAAGCTAAACTCTGAAAAACTTGATGTAAGGCTTAGAAATCTTGATATTAAGTTATTTCATAGTCCCATTATTTATAGGGGCTGAAAACCAGGCTAGAAAATATAATAGATTTGTTGGGACCAGACCCAACAAAAGACAAAACTTAATCTAGCCGTTTGGAGCCAAGTCAACAGAAATTTCTGTTGCCAGTCGACCGGCCGGTCGCCTCCAATGGTCGGATTTCCTACCGTTGGGAAATGTGGCAAACCAGATGGTCGACTGTGGTTCTCAAATAGAGAGTGAAATTCCCTGTCGGTCAACCAGACCGGTCGATCGGAACAAACAGAGAGAACTGCTCTTGCAACCGGTCAACCGAGCCGGTCGACGGAAGTGCACGTTTGCACTTGGTGCATGTCAGTCGACCGCCCGATCGACCGGCTGACGGCCAAAACCAGTTTTTGAAATCTTTTTGAAACCAAAATTTTTTCAATAAATTTTCTTTTGATAAGTAAATACAAATAAAGTTCTAGGGATTTGAAGAGCTAGAGTGTGATCATGGATCAACACCAAATAAATTAGAACTATATTTTGATAAAAAAATTTCTAAAACAAAAACCAGTTTTTCCAAAACTTGCTTTTTCGAAAACTGATTTTCTGAAACTTTGTTTTTCTGAATATCGGTAAGAAATTTGGTAATGAATTTTTGTTTGAAAACACAATGGAATATAAAATGAGTGTGTGTGTCAATCCCAAAAGCTATCAACTTCTATCATCTTGGTTTTAACAGATGATTATAAATCCTAATTAAAATAGAAAAAGTAAAAATATAAATCTTGAAATAGTCTTCTCGATATTACTTAATCCTTGAGCTCTTCTAGTGTGCTAAGCTCTGGGATTTAAATTTTCTTAGCTTCCAAATGTATGAGTCTTGTGATGGAGCCGAAATGCAACATATGTTTTTACCTGAAACTTAACTAAAAAATTTTGTTAATACCTAACTACATAAGGTTTGTTATCATCAAAACTAGGGCTAATTGCCTTTGGACCAACAATCTCCCCCTTTTGATGATGACAAAACATATGGAGTTATTACAAATATTTTGGGAAGAGACTTCAAGTGAAGGTCCCCGTTAACACAAGCATATATAAGAATATGATATAAAAGGGCTAAATGCACAATAAAGGCATATATAAAGGATATAACAAATAGACTCATATGCCAACCATCTATGCATAACAAGGATACAGAGATATGAAAGCGTATGCACAAATGGTTACCTCCATCCATCCAGAAATAACTCCAGCCTCCAAAATAAGTGCTAGATGGTTGGATCAACAAGAAACAATACACAAACATTACACATATACCACATAGAGACAATAAGGATAACTGCCATATCAGAAATAAACATGTCCATACATGCTTAGAGGTTCATGCTAAGCTCAAAAACCAAATACATACCACACAAAGCATATTTTCATAAAACAAAGTACATATCCAAATCCTAATGCAGAAAATAAAACATAAAAACTAACTCTCACAAATAACTCCATCAAATAACTCTCACCCATTTTGTCATCAACAAAAGGGGTCAACCCTCTTGGAAATCAAGGTCTTCTGGGGAAGCTGGTGCCTCAGGAACAACATGAGGAGGAGCCCATACGTCAAAAGGAGGACCCGTGAGAGGAAGTGACTATGAGTGACCTCTCGGAAGACGAGCCAACCAAGTGTACCTACTATAGATGTCATTGACGCAGGTCTGCATATAGCGAATAGAATCACAAATGTAATGGAGATCATTGTCCACTCGTTGCTCTAGCCACTGAAAGTGAGCGGTCATCTGAGCAGACATCTGCTAGTCGTGCTCCCTAAGTTGAGTGGAGAAAGCAAGATATGGATCAAAGAAAGCAGAAGAAGCAGAAGAAGATCTTGGAGCAACAGTAGGTATGACAGGCTGGCGCTGAGGAGCGGGAGCACGCTCCCTAACATGCATCCTCTTGGGAAGAGTGCTGTTGATGTCAACTGACAGTTCGATGGACCGTTTAGTAGAAAGATCGAATCTGAGCTGCTTCAGTAGACATGTGATAAGCATCCCAAAGGGCAAGTGTCGATTTGGGACAAGAGGATGATGGGACATTATATAGTCGATGACGAGTTTAGAAATATTTACTTTAATGCCTTTCAGAAGGCAATAGATCAGAAGAGGAGCAGAACCCCTAGCGTGACTATACTCTCCTGATTTTTACATGAGGTTATAGAAAATAATTTTGGCTAAGACTTAGGCAGTGAGAGTGTAGTACTTCATCATTCCTAACCAATGCGGGGTTATCATCATCATGAAGCAATATGGAGGCTGTGTGGGCAGACTCACCATCAGGATAGGAAAAATCATATAAATCCACATTATAAATATCTATTCCCTCACAGGAGAGGCGTAGGAGATGTGCAAATTTATCAAGGAAAATATTTATATCCTTGCCCATGACTCTAGACCTGATGTGATCATTCTAAAAAGACAGGTTAGAGTAGAAGTAGTGTACTAGTTCAGGGTAAACTGGTTCTTTAATGGTGACAAAATTCTCAAGAGCACTAGTGCTTAAAATATTAGCAAGATTAAGGTGCTCAAAATCACTAAGCACTACACTCCTACCAGAGATAACACTTTTATTGTGGATTATTATAAATCTGTAAGATGCATTTTAGGAGATAAAGGGGTTGGAAGATGATTAAGGGGTTTTTTCCGTTCTCAGATCTGGAACATTTGGACATGGTGAAGGATTAATCAAGATAATAGCATGAATAAAGATGGATAAACAAGAATAATAAAGAAAATTGAGGAGATTAAGGAGAAAGTTCAGTTATACCTTCAAAATTGAAGAAAAGTCCCTGAAAAATTGCAGATTTGGAGCCTGAGAAGGATTTTAACAAATTTTGTGGAAAAATTTTGGATTGGAAGAGTTTTTAATGGGTTAGATTTGGTTTGGGAGGAGGAGAATTGATGAGGGGAGAAAAAGAAGTCAGTGGAGAGAGATGAGAATGAGAGATTTAAGGAAATTAGGGCTTTATATAAAATTGGGTAAACACAGCCAAACCCGACTTCTGATCGATCGCCTGGTCTACCGGAGCAAACAGAGAGCAAACTCGGTTTCAATAGGTCGACTGCCCGGTCGACCGGCTTCGGGCTAAAATTTTTTTCTATTGTAGGCAAAATCGGTTGACCGCTCGGTCCCGGTCGACCGGGCCTATGACAGGCTAACTCGGTCGATCAGTCGGTCGACCATAACTGCCCAAAAACAATAAAGGTTTTATTTTTTTATTAATTTTATTTTAAGATGAAATTAGAATCTAGTATATTTTAACACATAAAACAAGGAAATAATGTTAAAACTTTAATAGGCATGAAAAACACATAAAAATTAATTTTTATTCTATTTTATTATTATTAACAACATATTTCTTAATAATTAAGCAATAAATTTGAGATATTGAAGCTGAATACCCCTTTAAGGGTTCTCAATTTCTCCTCGACATTCCTCTAGGTAAGAGTTGAGGCATGCAATTGCTATCTCTATTTATTTGCTTAATTTTGGTTAAATAAATTTTCATATTTAACAATATACTTATAAAAACATTTATTAACCAAAAAAAACTTTGATACATGGACAAACAAAATATGGCCAAATAGAAATAAAAGCAAACTAAATACACAATCTCAACTATAGTCAAGATACAAAAAAATAAGGGCACGCAAGTCTATATAATTAAAGCATATTATCACAAAATGAAACTAGCAAATCCTATGCATGTATAGGTCTAGCTAGAAATAAAATTTTCAAGTGGAGAACTTATCAAACAACGGGCAATTTCCAAAATAGGTGCCTCTTTGATAGTGACGCAAGTGACGATTTATTCGTTAAGTTTTGATGCATCCACCACTCGAGCACCATCTCCCCCTAAGTCTTCGAGGAGGACGATGCAGCTATATCAATTAAGTTTGGTGTGTCCTTTGGTACCCAAATCTTGTTGGGTTCTATGGGGTTAGTATTTTCTCGAACCTAAACATTTTTATTTATCATATTTAATTTTACATAACAAAATTTTACCAAATGGCCTTTGTGGCCACAATAAGCACAAGAATATATTTTTCCATACATAAATGCATGCTTGTGTTGATGTCAGTGTGCTTGCTTTTCATGATGTGTGTTTGATGCATGAGGAGTGTGTTTTCTTTGGGTTTTTCTCTTAAGAAACATAGATGCAAATTTGTTCATGTCAAATGCACACTTTTTCAAAGCAGTATCCAAAACTTCAATGTGTTTTTGAGTATCCAAAAATTCATTTTTATTATAAGTGATACTTGGGCTTTTACCCTTATAAGTAGTTTTATATTTTTCAAAATTCATTTACATTTTCTCAAAAGATTTTGACAAATCATTTTTCTCATTTAAAACAATCTCAAATTTGTTCTTTAATAAATCATTTTCCTTTTTCAACTTTTTATTTTGAACAA
This sequence comes from Agave tequilana, assembly GCA_038442645.1. Lineage (NCBI taxonomy): Eukaryota > Viridiplantae > Streptophyta > Magnoliopsida > Asparagales > Asparagaceae > Agave > Agave tequilana. Next base: position 35,756 of record JAVJIF010015842.1, read on the forward strand.
GGAAAATTCATATTTATTTTGCAATTCTTTAAAAAGTTGTGCTAATTCATCCATAGTTAAATTCTCATCCTCTAAAGATTTTTCTAGGTTTACCTTAGAAGCTTCATCACCATGTGCCATGAAGCACATGTGTGCGGTGTCGATCTCCTCTTCAGATTCTGTCTCCAAGTCATCCCACGTGGCCACCATCGCCTTCTTCTTCTTTTGCACATTCTTAGAGGATGTAGCTTGTAAAGAGGGGCAATCCGCAATTAGATGACCTGTTCTTTTGCAATGGAAGCACGGACCAGTTTCCTCCCTTTTCTTTTCAAGTCTTCCTTGAGTTCTTCCTCTTTGGAAGTTGCTTTGTCTACCTTTCTTGTAGAACATCTTGTCACTTTTCTAATGAGCATGGAAAAGTCCTCATCATGGTCTTCCAATGATTCATCTTTATCAAAAGAAGATGCAGTCGCCTTGAAAGCTATTGCTTTCTTCTTTGGAGCCTCCCTTTCTTCCCTCTCCTTCATTTCCATCTCATGGGTTTTGGGATTACCAATAAAGCTGGAGAAGTCCATCTCCTCCCTATCGTTTAGCTCCTTGAGGGTGGTTGCCTTGAATTTTTAAGATTTGGGAAGAGCTCTAATGACCTTTCGGTTCTTTTGGTCATTATAATTCTTATCACCTAAAGGGGATAAAGCATTAGTGATCTTGGTGAACCGAGTGAGCATTTCATCTATACTTTCATTTTCAAGCATATAAAAATTCTCATATTGAGAATGGAGCAAGTCAATTTTGGATCTCTTGACTTGCGACATCCCCTCATGAGTAATAATAAGATCATTTCAAACTTCATAAGCGGATTTGCAATTAATTACACGAGAAAGATCATCTTCATTTAATGCTTGTGTAAGTGCATATTGGGCTTTTGCATTGATCTCATAGTCCTTAGCGATTGTTTCAGACCATATATCCTCATCACTATGAGGTTCAACAAATTCTTTAGTAATGGATTTGGCAACTCTAACTCCTAGGGACTTTAAAAAAAGATTCATTTTGACCTTCTAAATGGGGAAGTTCAAGCCATAAAACTTGGGTGGGGATTTGATGCCAGAGAAGTCAAGTGATGCCATGAAAACAAGTTTAGTGCACAAACAAATAATAGATGCAACAAATAAATATAGCCAAATAAAGAGAATCTCCCAAAGGTGGTTAAACCAAAAGCTAAGGTTGGGCTCTGATACCAATTGAAAATCACCTAGAGGGGGGGTGAATAAGTGATGGCTATACTAAATGGCAAATGATGTAGAATTAAAAACAAACTAGCAATAAGTAATAACAATTAGATAGATCTTGCAAAAGAGTAAGCAATATAAGTGCAAGTAAAGGGAGAGAGTAGAGTTTAGAGAGATAATAGATAATCGCAAACACAAGGATATGTTTCGAGGTTCAAGCCACTGCTCTACGTCCCCGCCTTCAACACGATGAAAGATTTCCACTATGATCGATTCCACCGGATCGTGAATAGATTACAAGTTTCACTAGAACTCTTCGCACACACTTGTCCTCTCTCACGGTGCCGCAACACCAACTTGGAGCTCACTAGCTCGCTCGAGGCTGCAACCTCTACAACTTCTCAATCGAAGAAAAAAGGTGATCAACTAGTAACCACAAAGATAGCTCACAAGCACAACACTATAACCAAGATGAGGAAGTGAAACACTTAGGATCGTGTAGTGCAAATAGCAAGTAGAGAAGTAGAGGAAAGGCTCAAGCTAAAACACCAAATTTTGAAAATAGTTGGCTCAAGAGCAAATCTTTTACAAAGAGGCTAAACTATGAAAAACTTGATGTACAGCTTAGAAAACTTGTTATAAAGTTGTTTCATAGTCCCGCTATTTATAGGAGATGAAAACCAGGCTAGAAAATATAATAAACCGTTGGGACAAGACCTAACAGAAGAAAAAACTGAATCTAACCGCTGGGAGCCAAGTCAGCAAGAATTTTTTGCTGTCGGTAGGCCAGTCGGTCGACCGCCAATGATCGGAGTTCCGACCGTTGGGAAAAGTGGTCGACCGGACAGTCGACCGTGGTTTAAAAACAGAGAGTGAAACTCTTTGTTGGTCGACCGGACCGGTCGACGGAACAAACAGAGAGAAATGTTCTTGCAGCCGGTCGACCGGGCCGGTCGACCGAAGTGCATGTTTGCACTTGGTGCATTCAGTCGACCGCCCGGTCAACCGGCTGAGGGCCAAAACCGGTTTTTAGAAATCTTTTTGAAACCAATATTTTTCTAACAAATTTTCTTTGAATAAGTAAATACAAAATAAAGTTCTAGGGATTCGAAGAGCTAGAGTTTGATCATGGATCAACACTAAATAAATTAGAACTATATTTTGATAAAATTCTTTTCTAAAACAAAAGGCAGTTTTTCCAAAACTTGTTTTTTTCTAAAAATTGATTTTCTGAAACTTTGTTTTACTGAAACTCGATAAGAAATCCGGTAATGAATTTTTGTTTGAAGACACAAAGGAATATGAAATGAGTGTGTGTGTGTGTGTGTGTGTGTGTGTCAATCCCAAAAGCTATTAACTTTTATCATCTTTGTTTTAACAAATGACTATAAATCCTAACTAAAATAGAAAAAGTAAAAATATAAATCTTGAAATAGTCTTCTCAATATTGCTTTATCCTTGAGCTCTTCTAGTGTGCTAGGTTCTGGGCTCTAAATATTCTTGGCTTCCAAATGTGTGAGTCTTGTGATGGAGCCAAAATGCAATATATATTTTTACTTCAAACTTAATTAAACAATTTGTTAATACCTACCTATATATAGTTTGTTATCATCAAAACTAGGGTAATGGCTTTTGGGCGAACATAAATACCCCACACATAAGAGGCAGAGAGAAGGATCAAGCAGAGAGTAGAAGTTAGGCTATTATGTAGTTTGTAACTTTGGTTCTCTTTAGGTAATTTTTATCTTATTTATGTAACTGAGAGGAGAGGAGAGTTTCTTGGAGGAATGAGAGCAAAGCTTATATTGAAGGTGACACCAGTGTAAGTAAGTCTTTTCTTTCATTATTATTTGAATCAAATTGAAGTTTCTTTTCTTCTTTACTCTTGTTTTTATTTGCTTCCCTCTTCTGTGTTTGTGAATTCAAATGATTCTGATAGCCTCGAAGTTGCCTTGCCCTTACAAGCACTGTTGATGGCTTATGGTGAAGGATAGCCATTCGTATGGTAAAGTAGCTTGCCCTTTCATTTCGTAGTGTAAATCAGGAATGAGGAAGATCCTATTTGTTCTACTTCGCTCGCCTTCAGACAAAGGTACATCGTTGATATGGGTCAAAGGTAAGCAGGCGCTGAAAAAGTAAGTATTTTTTTATGGTTTAGCTTACTTTCTTTTAATTTTTAATTTAGATCACCAACATCACTTTCTCTCAACTCTATTCATTATTTTTCACTTTCTTTGTATAAATCAATTTTCTATTTTCTCCACCGTCTCAATCTATCACTTTATTCTTAACTTAATTATAACTTAATTTTCTTTTCTTTTAATGAATAAGAGAAGAACTTTAACAATTTTAACTAACTTAAAAGAGAACCTGCAAAAAGCTTCCAACGTTAGTCCCTCCTTGTGGATCACGACCTGTAATGTCCCGCTTCCCAAAATACGCTGGAGCGGAGACGCGACACAAGTCGGCGACGCATATACGCAAGAAAAATCCCTCACGTATATGAGCTAAGTCTTAAATAACCCGAAACAAGCTATAAATCTAACTGTAATAAATCTTGATTACTGCAATATCACACATAAGCATCCACGCATGATATCATAAAAATGAAGACTGGAATAACAACTGAATCTGATATAACGAGAATATGGAAATAATATAAAGGCAAGAAAGACAAGAATACCGAAATTGAATAGGGAGAAGATCCAGCTCTTCGCGAAGCGTACAGTCTTATTAAACATCTGCACAATAGAAACAAAGCGTCCAATATCTGGACGTACAAATTCAGGGTCGTCAGAAAGCGACCTGGTGAGTGTGTGTATAAAGGGGAAAGCTCGTGCATATAAACAATGTGCACAGAATAATAACAAGATAAACTGTAGATGGAAGATAAATATCTAACATGATAAATAAACAACTGAAGGACAACTGCATAATAACATGAATAAAGATAAAAGTCAGCTATCACAAATATAAACTAATAGCTGATGTCAAAATGTGTAATCTAGCATATGTCACTAGTCTGGTTGGCTGTTATTAACCTAACTAATGTAGAACTTAGCTGTGTCCCATACCACAGCCGTTTTTTTTACATATCAAACAAAGTTATCGTTAATGTTACTGCCTACCAATGTAGTGCATGTGTTTTGAAAGGGTACCGTGCATGCCCGGTACCACAGTCTAACACCCCTGGCGCTGAACCAGGACAAGTCGCAAGGCTCTAATAACTGAAAACCACAGCCCCACACGAAAACACAACTAGTGTGGCGCCTAACCCGGGCATCGCCCAGACAATTGACAACTGAATAGGTAGCCAGTACTACCTTCATTCCCCATGGTTGGAACCCACAACTCGGTACCATAATAAGTCTTTCCAAAATACAGACATGCATCATCTGGCAATTACCCCTGTTCCCCGGGTTATGGTGTCTTTTATTAACAACCAATCAATAAGTTGTCATTAAAGAGTAACTGATCAGAGTGTAGCAGAAGCTCGGACATTGCCGTAGCTCTTCCTCCCAGTACCTCCCCTATTTGGCTCCCGAGGCCTTCTTGCTACTCGTGAGCACCTCTCTGTTATTGTATATCTTTTCATGTATTATGTACTCTTGTACCTTCTGGTGATGTAACATTCATGTAATGTTGTATTATTCTTTATGATAACCATGTACTTGCGCTATTCTGTTGGGATGTATGTTACCATTGTGCTTCTGACTCTGATTCTTGCCTGTACTGATGCTTAGCGTATATACGTGAGGGTATTTCTGACCTGCGTATATACGTCGCAGTGGCATCCCCGTACCCGCCGGATCGGGGCGTCACAGGTTGGTATCAGAGCCTAGGCTCTAACATCCTCAGTACAACTAGTTGGCAGATTAATGATGTATTAATTTGCAGCTGGAGAGAACGAGTCTTGAATATACATTCCAATCGCAAGTACGGTGTTATCTTTTCCTTCCTCGTAATCTTTTTCTTGGATCCGGAGACTCTTCTATCATTTCAGCTTCTTTCCGTCATTCCTTTGATCAACTCAGGACCAGCACCTCTAGCACTTCCAGCACCACCGCCGGGAAGGAACCCCGAGCCAGTTGGCAGGAGAGCTCCACTCCCTCTCAAGCAATGAGGAGCAAGAGTTGGAGCTGACCGTGGGAGAGGCCAGCTTACCATTTGTCAGCAGGAGAAGCCAAGCCGTCAGTTGTGATAGCGGAAGGACAAGGAGCTCAGTACCCAGATCAGGAGCCTTGATGATGTCACTTTGACTATTATTCCCCAACCTTTGTGCCCTAAGATTGTAATCTCCTTTATCCTTTCAATATATTATATTATCATTGTTTTCTGTAACCTTTTCCATGTTCATCTCCCTCCTTATAGAAATTTCAAGGACGAAATTTTTGTTAGGTGGGTAGATCGTAGCACCCCATTCCCGGGATACGTACCCAGATGCGTGTCCCAACTTTTTTGATCATGTTATTATAATTTTCTTCTAATATTAGTTTTTAAGTTGTAATTTCTCATATTGTTGAGTATCAGATCTGGATTCTCAGATCTATTGTAAGCCCTTATCCAGACCTGGAACCCGATACCAGCCAATAGCCCGATTTGACTTTCTGGTAGTCCGATTTGACTGATTTTAGTTTCAGAGACTGTTTTCTAATATTTAAATTTTTCATGATTTTCTGGAATTTTCCAAAAATTTTAGCAAAATCTCCAAAACCGGTGCCGACCGATTCCCAGATTTTTAATTTTCAAATGGGTTTGAATTTTCAGAAACGGGTTTCACAGTTCTTCTTAGAATTTTATTTTCTATCTAAATACATTTTTTGGGATTTTTCTAAATTTATCAAAATTTGACCAATTCTGGTGTCGGCGGTATTGCCGGAAGATTCCAAGATTTTTAATTTGAAAACTACATCGAATTTCTCAAATATGATTTCACCACCTATCTTAGAAAAATATTTGCTATTTTTGAGAATTTTTCGGTACGTTTCTGAAACAGTCAAATTTTCGCCTTGTTTAAATAATAATATTTTACCGGCGATTTCTTTTCTAGCTTTTTCCTCCTCTACTCTCCTACTCTATGCTACCAGAAATTTTAACAAATAGAATAGATAATAATAAAAAAATTTTAAACATTTTATTTTCTTTTCTTATATTTTTCCAATTTTTCTTCTTTTTATTTCTTTCCATTTATTCACCTTGATAACTCCCCCCCTAATCCACGCCTTAATCGTCGCTAGCCGCCCGCAGCCCCCCAACAGCCATGGCTGCGCAGCCCTACACCACTCTCCTACACCATCAATTCAATCCATCCTCTCATTCTCTATTAAAACATCACATTTCCATTCCATTTCATTCTTCATTTTCCAACAAAAATCCAAAGAAATTACTTCATCTTCCTCCTCCAAACAAACCCACTCACGCACCCCCTTACCACCGCCGTCTCCACCTTCACCACCACCACCTCCGGCCACTCCTAGGCCACCCAATCAACTCCCCAACACCTCCTCTTCACACTACCATCTTCTTCAACCTCCAACAACCTTCCTCCTTCTCCAATTTCAACAAAAACCCATCAACCTTCTTCCTTCTCTTTTCCAAAATTAACTCTCATCTCCACCAAATTCTTCATTCCAATTAACCCAACAACATCTCCTCCTCCTCCTCTAACTCCCCACCACTTCCAAACATCACCACAACCACCACCATCATCTTCCACCACCGCCAAAACAACAACCCAAACAACCAATACCACCCAACTTCACCTACCTCCTCTCCCCTTGGGGGAGACGCGCGCGCCGCCCAGGTCCACCGGCGCGGCGCCGCTGCCGCCAGGCCGCCGCCGGCGGTGGGAGCCGGCCATCCTCCCTCCTCCTTCTTCTCTTTCTTTCTTTCTTTCTTTCTTCTTCCTTTCTTTCTTTATTTCTTTCATTCAAACTTTAATCATTCCCTAAAGAAACATATACTTTTCTCATTCCAAAAATATCCCTCCCGTCATTCCTTTATTTACTCCCTTATATTTACAACTCTACCCCTTCCATTTTAATTCCTATTTTCCTTTTAAAAACACCATTTTCTCTTTCTTTTCTCTCTCTCTTCTTCCTACAACTTTCTCTCTCCTCTCTCTCTCACTCCCTTTCTCTCTCTAATATTTATATAAATATTTTTAATTATATACTTTAATAATATACTACGGGCTAGTGGATTCTCGTGCGGGTCGCCGATTTTCTGGACTTTTAACCGGTATTTCGCCCCAGTCTCAGGCGAGTGCTTACTACTATATTAAAAATAATTGCCCTTGTAATTATAACAAGATATTGACATGTGAATATTTTAAAATGCATAATACTTGCTATGGTAATTTTAGTCCCGATAATTGTCATGTTATATTTAATTCCGATAATTATCATGCTATATTTAATTCCGATAATTGCCATGTTATATTTAATTCCGATAATTGCCATGATATAATTAATTCCAATAATTGCCATGCTATATTTAATTCCAATAATCGTCATGCTATATTTAATTTCGATAATTGTCATATTTAATTCTGATAGTTGCCATGCCATATTTAATTCCAATAATTGCCATGCTATATTTAATTCCAATAATCGTCATGCTATATTTAATTTCGATAATTGTCATATTTAATTCTGATAATTGTCATGCCATATTTAATTCCAATAATTGCCATGCTATATTTGGTTCCGGTATTACCATGCTATATTTGACACCGATGTTTACCATGCTACACTTGACCCGTGAAATCTGACACCGGCACTCGGTATTTACACTAGTACTCAGTATTTACACCGATATTTGGCATATTACACTTGATACGTTATTTATGACTCCGGCACTTGGTATTTACACCGGCACTCAATATATGGATCCGATACTCAAGATATGACATACTTGACACCTGCATCTGTCACACGGTATATGATATGTTTTTATGTGGTACAAATACCTGGACTTGACATCTCGACCCTTGACCGGACATTACCACCCCTGATATCTGTATTTATATGACATATTCATGACTATCACTTTTACGGGGACTTGACATGGCTATTATATTATTACCAGATATTCGGTACTCCTGAACTCCTGTACTCCGTATACTTGAACCCCTGAAATAGGGAGGCTCTTAACATTACTCCTAATACTATACTCTTGTTGACCCCCGTAATAGGATAACCATGAATATAAAGATTACTATGAATACTTTGTGGACATTATCACTGGATGAATTATAATAATTAGACAACTTACACCGGGATGGGAGAAACTGATGATTACCAATATAGTCTCCATGTTTATGATGGTCTTATAGTGTCGCGCGGCCATATACTTGGATTCGACCTGGAGGCCACCAGGCGTTTCCGTGGGGTGTACTGGCACCCCTACTCCCTTGCCTGCCGGTTGTACCATAAGCCCCTGGGCCTATTCTTGTGGGAGCGGTGACATCCTATTCCTGTTCGGGCGTACAATAAGTCCCGGTACCTAGCGGTACGTTCCGGCTCAGTACCGGATACTCCTTGACCGTTGTCCCGGGCATGTACGGGACCCATTCTAAGCATGGTTCATCGATCTTCATCAGTTTCCAATAACTTACTCTCCGGTCTGTATGCTGAGTTATGTGGGATAGGGCACATACCGATGTATACAAATCAGATGAGTCTCGATAATTTAATAATAACATGTTCCTGATACATGACTAGGTATACTCTTGGTTTATACTGCTCACTACTTAGACGTGTTATCTTGTAGGGTTACTTAATTGTTTCCATACTATTTCATTATTATATTGTGGAGATAAAGACAGATTATATAAACTCAGATTACAGTGACGTGAGGTACATGGTATATATATGAGGGTTTCCTTGTTTGGATTATTCCTTCGACGTACTAATCTCACCGATCGGTAATGTGAGTATATATAACTGATTATCCTGTAGTTACTTTACTTACTGTCTTGTTTCATGTTCATATATGCTTGTATTCACGATACACATTTCCTGTACACATGCACGCCACCTGGCTTTAGTATATGTACTCGCTGGGGTTGCTAACAACCCTGGATCCTCATGTCCAGATCCTGGAGTCTGGACCTTAGTGCCTTGGCTGGAGCTGATCAGAGTGCGCAGCGGATTCTCCCGTGGTGATCAGAGTGTAGCAGAAGCTCGGACATTACCGTAGCTCTTCTTCCCAGTACCTCCCCTATTTGGCTCCCGAGGCCTTCTTGCTACTCGTGAGCACCTCTCTGTTATTGTATATCTTTTCATGTATTATGTACTCTTGTACCTTCTGGTGATGTAACATTCATGTAATGTTGTATTATTCTTTATGATAACCATGTACTTGCGCTATTCTGTTGGGATGTATGTTACTATTGTGCTTCCGACTCTGATTCTTGCCTGTACTGATGCTTAGCGTATATACGTGAGGGCATTTCTAACTTGCGTATATACGTCGCAGTGGCGTCCCCGTACCCGCCGGATCGGGGCGTTACAATAAGCCTTGATATTTATGCGAAAGATGATTAGATAAGCTTGAGAAAAAAATATATTAAAAAATCCTCTGATTAAGCTGGGTATTGTGCTTAATAAAGCATAAGTATTAACGCCTAAAAGTGGTTCATATAATAAAATCCTTAGTTTTGTGGCCTTTTTTGCTCGAATCTTAAGTCCTTGGGGTGTTTTCACACCCGGTGCCCTAAGACCGTTTGATTTAGGAGTCATCGATTAAAGGCACGTTACATGGGTAGATTAGAAAGCTAATAGAACTAAGGAATCATATTACCAAAAAATATATATAAATAAATAAGGCATAAGAGTTAGAGTTAATGAACCTTTAGTCAAAATTTTCACAGTCACAAGGTGCATATGACTTAGGGTAAAGTAATAGACTAGATGAAAAGTACAATTTGACTCCTTATTTGATTGATAACAAATTTTTGAATAGAAGCTAAGTTTAGGAATGAAAATTTAGTTTCCTATAACTTATAGATTACTTAATCTTACAATTATATTCAAATATTTTTCTCTTTCAAAATTCTTTTCGAAAATACTAACTCTTTATTTCTCTTTTTTTATGGATTTTGTGGGTGTAATCCACTGAAAACCCTCACGAGACAAAAATCGTCCTCTAGGGGTAACCAAGAGGTTTAACGGCTTGTTGCACAAGCTCAGTGCAATCGCGTGACCTGCGAAAGTGGTCTAATAATCTTTGGTTTAGTTTTGTTGTTTTGCTCGAGGACGAGCAAAAGATAGGCGTGGGGGTGTGATCGTACACATATTTTGCATTCTTTTCATTACATCCTACATTTATCGTGTAATAAATCTGCTAATTTCTTTGTCTTAAATGTCTATTTTGTAGAAGATAATAATGAAGAGAAAGAGAATTAAACCAAATAAATACCAGTTGAAATCAGATTTAACTGAGGATGATCCCAGATCTAATTAGAACAAATCAAGGATTGGGGCAAATGTTCAGCTGAAGATCAGAGCAAATCAGAAAGATAACACCAAATAGAAACCAGTAAAGTTCAGATTTCTATAAATTTATTTTGGTTAGCTAAAGATCAATTGAGGATAATATCAAATACAGAGAGATAAATGGATAGAGAGAAGATCAACAGATGAGATGAAGCAAGTTTGACTCAGATTCTGACTGGATACATTTCAATATTTGAATCATAACTTTCGCTACAGAATCTCAAATTTGATGATCTAAGGTGATCCAGAAAGAAGACTTATAGGGCTACAACTCTTATGTTGATCATTATTTCTAAGTCTATTATTTGATAAGTGATATTCAGTAATCAACACGCCAACAAACTGCAGATCAGAATTGAATATCTACATCAAATCAAGTTTGGAGATAAGGGAGGATTCAAATTTAGAAATAGCCAGCTTTTCCTATCTTCATACTCCTCTAATCTCTGCATTTCTTCTATAAATACCTGCAATCTCAAAGGCAAGGGGGACGACCATGCAGAGATAGGATTTAGTCTACTTTTCCATTTTTTTTAGTGTAGATTTTTGTTTTTTCTTTTCATGTAATTTTCAGTTTTAATTTATTTAACTGAGAAGAGAAACGAGTTTCATGGAGGAAAGAGATCAAGCTTGTACTGAGGGTGACACCGGTGTAAGTCCTTTCTTTCGTTGTTATTAGAATCGAATCGAAGTTTCTTTTCTTCTTTACTCTTGTTTTCGTTTACTCTCCTCTGATGTGTTTGTAATCCAAGTGAATCCGATAGCCTCGAGACTGCTTCGCCATAGCAAGTGCCTTGATGGCCTATGGTGATGAATAACCATTCTTTGTTAGTTTAGCTTGCCCTTTTATTCGTAGTGTAGATCGAGAATGGGGAAGATCATATACACCATGCTTGATTGCCTTCAAAGATAAGGTAAGTCGTAGCAACGGATCTAAGGTATATGAGGACTGAAAAGGTAAGTAATTTTTATGTTATCTTTCTTTTCTTTTATTCTTTAGTTTCAATATCACAAGCTCCAACCATCTTTATCACTCTTTTCCATTTCTTTGTATATAATCTATTTTTCATTTTCCATCTTCTTAATCTACCATCTTCTTCCTAATTCAACTTTAACAAATTTTCCTTTTTCTTTTAAAAAACTAAAGAAGAACTTTAACCATTAATTGTAGCCTAAAAGAGAACTTACTAAAAAGCTTTCATCGCTAGTCCCTCCATATGGATCACGACCCGCATAGCCACTTGCTATAGCGGTAGAATTGAGCACTTGCACATCTCTATTTTAAAGTTCTGAAATTCTGTATTCTTGTGTGCAGGTTCTAAGCTCAATTAAATTTTGGCTAAAATATTGCAGGTTAAATCATCAAAACCACTTTAAAAACTCTATCACAAAGTTGACTAATACTCAAGAGGTTATGCTTGAGACCGTCAACTAAAATAACATTTTCAATTAAGAGAGATGAGCGAATTTTAATGTTACCTATACAGATAATTTTCTCTTTGGAATCATCTCTGAAGGTGACGGTGCCACCTTTATGGCATCTTGATAGGGTTGTAAAATTATTGATATCCTAAGTCATATGTCTTGAGCAACCACTATCAAGATACCACCACTCCCTACGTCTTGGAGCCTTGGTGTGTACCTATATCAAGTAACGAATTGATTAATTTTGATACCCAAATTTTCTTGGGTCCTATAATGTTATATTTTCAAACCAAATGTGATCATTAGAAGTATTTTTTTCTATCAAAATAAAATTTGGCTAATTGACCTTTTGGCCACATAAATGCATGAATAAACGCTACCATATATAAAGGCATGATGTGAGTGTGAGGTGTGAACATACTTGGTGTGTGTAGAATGTATAGCATGATGTGTATGTAAATGTTGTAATCTAGGAGTGTGGGTTTGTGTAGAATGATGATCAAGTGTAGTATGAACATGTATTTTTGGAGTATGTTTCTTAGGAAATATTGCCTCCAACCTATCTTTATTAAACTCACATTTTTTAACACATCTCCTAAAGAGTTAATTTACCTTTTAAAATAGAAATCTCTCTTTTATCAATTAATGAAAATTTTACTTTACATGAAATTTATATGCTTTAAAATCTTTTTGTGTGGATATGAGTGTGAAAGATAAATCTTCATTTTCTTTTGATAGTATAACAATTTTATTTTGAAGAGTTTCATTTTTCTTTTTCAATTTTAAATACATCTTTTTAAAGAAATCATAGTTGTTGGACGACTCTTGAAAGCCTCACCCAATTCATCCATTGTTAATTCACTATCATCAAGTGAGGATTTGAATGTTACCTTAGGTGAGTTACCATTAGCCATGAAACACACGTGTGCCGTATCCACTTCTTCATCAATTTCACTCTCTGAGTTCCAAGTGTCTTTGAGAGCCTTATTTTTGTAGGGCTTCTTGGAGGTTGAAGGTTTGCTCTTGGTCTCCAGACAATCCGCAACCATGTAGCCCAGCTTTTGGCAATTGAAGCATATGACCTTCTTGTCTTCTTTCCCTTGCCATCTCTTTTTTGGTTAATCTTGGCCTTGTTGTATATTCTCTTTACATTTTTCACTAAGATGGAGAATTCTTCATCATCCTCTTCTTCTTCATCATCATCGTCGGAGATGGAGGGGGTGGATTTGAAAGCGATCATCTTCTTCTTATGTGGTGCCATCTCTTCCCTTACCTTCCTCTCTATTTCATGTGTCTAAAGGTTTATAATAAGACCGATGAGCACCATTTCTTCTTTGTCGTTTAGCTCCTTCAATGTAGTGTCCTTGACTTCCCATGAGGGTGGAAGTGCACGAATGACCTTCCTAACTTTTTGATCATTGTCAATTGTAACACCTAAAGAAGTAAGACCATTAGTTACTTTAGTAAATCGTGTTACCATGCCATCAATGGTGTCATTATCATGCATGGTGAAATTTTCATATTGGAAATGCAAGAGATCAATTTTTGCTCTCTTGACTTCTGATGTTCCTTCGTGTGTGACTACTAGGTGTGTCCAAATATTGTAGGTGGATTTGTAATGGATGACCCTAGCAATATTGTCATCGTTCAAAGCTTGAAGCAAGTCATAGTGTGTCTTAGCATTTGCATCAAACTCCTTAGTAGCATATGTCAGACCAAGTGTCCTCATCACTAATAGGTATACTAAATGGTTTAGTCACCGCTTTTGCAACCTGGCTTCCTAAATATTGCAAAAATACGGTCATCTTAACCTTCCATATAGGAAGTTTATGGTCATCAAACTTGGCAGGGGTCTTAATACCTTCAGCTTTTTTTACTAAAGTGGATGAAGGCGAAATTGTGAGAGAAGTGATTATCAATTAAGATCTCTCTAAGATTGTTAAGCCAAAAACTAGAGACCAAGGCTCTGATACCAATTGAAATACATCTAGAGGGGGTGAATAGGTGTTTTTCTAATCAAATACAATTTTAAAACTACTTATGATGAATTATGCCAACGGTCACTCAAAATAAGAATTGAAGCCGAATTTCCCATGAAAGGCTCTAGAACTTCTCCTCTTTGATTCCAATAGATAATGAGTTAAGGTGCTTAATTAACCCCTTGTTGAGATGAGTATAGATCGGTAATGAAAATGATCGAATAAAAGCAATTATAGAATGCAAGATAAACAATTACATAAGTATGAAAAATGAAAAACAATAGAGAGCAAGACAGAAGCAAATACAAAGGAATTGTTCCGAGGTTCGAGCCGCCACTCTACATCCCCGCCTTCATCACTATGAAGTATTTCACTATACTCAAGGGATCTTCCACAAAGGGACCTTACATAAAGGAATTACAATTTGGTCTACACTAGACCGGAGTACACAACTCCACCAACTCAACCCTCTAGACAAGAGATAGCACAAAGCCAATTAAGGTTACAAAACTCTTGGTGATCCAACAAGATCACAAACACTCTCTCTTACAACTTCCTACAGAGTAGAATATGAAGTGTTGCTCAAGAAGTTCAGTGAGAGATAAATTCAGTTAGAAAGAATAGGAGAGCTTTAAAATCAACTGAAAATAGCTTTAGAAAGAATGAACTTAGAGATTGAAAGCTAGATGATTGAGGTTAGACATGCACACAAAAATACAAAATTTCAGATTTAGAATAAAGAGTGCAAGTACTCAATATTTCCGCAATAGCAAGTGCTATGCGAGTCGTGATCCACAAGGAGGGACTAGCGATGGAAGCTTTTTTAGTAAGTTATCTTTTATGCTACAAAAAATGGTTAAAGTTCTTCTTTTAGTTCTTTAAAAGAAAATGAAAAAGAGTTAAAATTAAGTTATGAAGAAGGTGGTAGAGTGAGAAGGTGGAGAAAAACAAAAAATGACTTTGTAAAAAGAAAGTAAAAAGAGTGAATATAATTTGGAGATTGCGGTGTTGGTGATCTAAACTAAAATTAAAGAAAAGAAAGTTAAAAAATTACTTACCTCCTTGGGCCCAATACTTGCCTTGAATCTATGGCAATGATGTTACTTGAAGTAGAGGTGATCAGCGCATAGCCCATAAGAGTTGATTCCCATCTCTTCCACATTACATCATCAAGATGATACAAGTATGAAATGATATAGAATGAGACAAAAAATCCATCGTCATGAGCTATCGGTGGCACTCGCAAAGGCAAGGCTACAAAAGAGGAAAAGTAGAAATAAAAGAAGAACATATTGAAAAACACCTAGAGGGGCGTGAATAGGTGTTAATGCTAATCTAATGATCTTTTTAAAAGAAGTATGTATGTATGATGCAACCGGTCACTCAAAATAAGAAATTGAAGCCGAATTCCCGTGAAGTGCTCTAGAACTTCTCCTCTTTGATTTCTCTAGATTATGAGTTGAGGCGCGTAATTGCTTTCTTGTTGAGATGAGTAAAGACCGAAAAATGCAAGTGAATGAAATGGAAGCAATGAAGTGCAAGGAAAAGGTATCACAAGATAAAAATGTAAAGCAATGAAAAACAATAAGGAAACCAATCGCAAATACAAGTAATTGTTTCGAGGTTCGAGCCACCAATCTACGTCCCCGCCTCCACCACCGTGAAGGATTTCCACTAAATCCGTAAAGGGAATTACAAGAGGTCTACACAAGACCGGAGTACCGAACTCCCACCAATCCAACCTCTACACAAGAGGGATCTCAACACAAAGAAAAATACAAGTAACAAAGTGATAAAAAAGACCACAAACTTCTCTCTTACAACTCCTTATAGAATGGGAAAGATTTTTGGCTCAAGAAGTGAAGTGAGAAAATTCAGTTGTAAAGAAGTAAGAAAGAGCTTGAAAACACTAAAAAACTTCAATCAAGAATGCACTTTAGAAAGTGAGAGCTTTGGAAACTTTTCTTTCTTTTTGGAAACTAAAACAATAGGAATTTTTCTTAATTTTAACAAGGGACCAATGCCATCTATTTATAGGGATTTGCCATGAGTAAATCATCATTTAAACTAGGTTAATAGGTCAGGAATTATCCTCTAAAAATTCAGAGATAGCTGATACAAACATCACAATCAAATCCTGAAAACAAATCTCAAGAAACTAGCCGTTGGGGCTGTTGGCGGCTGACGGTCGACCGGGCCGGTTGACTGGCAGTCTAACTGGCAAATTAGTCGTTGGACTCGGTCGACCGATCAGTCGACCAGAGGCTAATCAAAAAAACAAAAGTTTGTTCTGTTGGTCGACTGGCCCGGTCGACCGACAAAACCCGAGAGCAAGGGTCAGTCAGTCGGTCGACCAGTCAGGTCGACCGGCAGACATGCACAAACGTGCACGCCAAAACCACAAGGCCGGGTCGACCAGTGCGGTCGACTGATCAGGCCTGAAATAGATGCAGTCGACCGCCCAGTCGACCGATGGGCCTGAAACAATATTTTTACAGGAAAAAATTTGAACTTAGAAGAATTTTTAAAATATTTTTAAATGGCTAGATGATTAGGTAGCATGCTATAAGGGTTGGTATACATGATATAATTAAGATGTAAAAATATAAAATATTTAGAGACATGTATATCAACCAAGACATGTACCTAATTCAACTATCCAAAACAAATACCGTATTTTAAAAAAAAATGAAAGTGTGTGTGTGTTTTCTTGAGCCAGCTTATCATAACTTCATTCTTTAACAAGCTAATTCTTACAACGGTTCTAGGTGACTACAAGTTCTTCAAGTTAGGGCTTCTCCATATGCAAGCTTGAATCCTTGAACCCGAATTGAATCAACTTGAGTCAAAAACACCTTCGTTTAGGGAAGAAGAAATCTTGAATCCTTAAAACCCTGAAACACACTTAAACACTAAAATATGATTAGTACAAATAACTATATATGTATTGTAATCATCAAAACTCAACAACCGGATGATTGTAACCTTGCGCCAACAATCTCCCCCTTTTTGATGATGACAAAACATATAAGTTATATTTTTTTTAAAATGGGAAAAATGGGAAAGGAGCTTGGAAGCTCCCCTCAAAACATGCTATATATATGAATGACTATATACATGAATGAATAGTAAAAATAAGAACTTGGCATAAATAAAAAGACATAAGAATTCAAAACCTATTGTTTCAACAAGCAATAACTCAAAACTCAAAAACTCAAAAAACTCATAAACTCATAACTCATAACTCATAACTCAAAATAATAAATTTTTTCTCCCCCTTTTTGTCATACATCAAAAAGGGTAAACATTGTTAAAAAAAATTTCAAGATTCCATAACACAAATATTCAATTCACCATAAATAAATGAAAATCTAGTATAGCTAGTAGTTTTGTAAATATATCGGCAAGTTAAAAATCGGTTGAAACATAATCAATGTTAATATCACCTTTCTCATAATGATCTCTAAGAAAGTGATACCGAATGTCAATGTGCTTAGTCTTATTATGTTGATTTGCATTTTTAGTCATATGAATAGTACTAGTATTATCACAAAATATCTTAATATGGTCATAATGCAAATCATAGTCAAGGAGGGTATGTTTCATCCAAAGAACTTGTACACAACAAGCCCCCGCCGCAACATACTCCGCCTCGGCGGTTGAGAGGGCTACCGAATTTGTTTCTTGGAAGACCATGAAACAAGATAATTACTGAGAAATTGACATGTTCCACTTGTACTCTTCCTATCCACTCTACAACCCGCATAGTCGGCATCCGAAAAACTCGTCATTGAAAATTGTCTGGTCTTCGGATACCACAAACCCATTTCAATTGTGCCCTTAAGGTATCTAATAATGTGTTTTACCACATCAAATGGGACTCTTTAGGACACGATTGAAATCGAGCACAAAGACATACACAAAACATAGTGTCCGGCCTACTAGCCGTTAAATACAACGAGCTACCAATCATGCTACGATAAAGTTTAATGTCTACATTTGTACCTTATTCTTCCTTGTCAAGCTTTGTGGTGGTAGCCATGGGAGTTTTGCTTGTCTTAGCCCCTTCAAGTCCAAATCTCTTGATAAGTTCCTTCATGTACTTGGCTTGATTGATGAAAATCCCATCCTTCCTTTGCTTGATTTGGAGACCAAGGAAGTAGTTAAGCTCGCCCATCATAGACATCTCAAATTCCTCCTTCATGCATGATTTAAAAGCTTTGTAAAGTTTTCATTAGTAGAACCAAATATGATATCATCAACATATATTTGAACTATAAGTATATCATTATCTACATGTTTGGTCAACAATGTAGTATCTATTTTTCCTTTATTAAAACCATTAGAAATAAAAAATGAAGAAAGTCTTTCATACCAAGCCCTAGGGGCTTGTTTTAAACCATAAAGAGCTTTGTCTAGTTTGAAAACAAAATCCGGATGAGTAGGATCAACAAACCCAGGGGATTGTTCAACATACACCTCCTCTTCAATAAATCCATTTAAGAAAGCACTTTTTACATCCATTTGAAAAAGTTTAAAATCTTTATATAAAGTAAATGCAAGTGTCATCCGTATGGCTTCAAGCCGTGCTACGGGTGCAAAGGTTTCCTCAAAATCGATACCTTCGACTTGAGTGTAACCTTGGGCCACTAACCTAACTTTATTCCTAACAATATTTCCTGACTCATCCAACTTGTTCTTAAAGATCCACTTAGTACCAATTGTTGGTCTATCGTGGGGCCTAGGAACAAGGTGCCAAACTTAGTTGCGCTCGAATTGATTGAGCTCCTCTTGTATGGCAAGCAAACAATATGAGTCGCCCTCGGCTACGAGGATGTTCTTTGGATCAAAATGAGAAATAAATGCATAGTGCCCACAAAGATCATGAAGTTTAGAACGAGTAGTTACCCCTTTTGATACTTCACCTATAATAAGATCCTTGGGATGATGTGGATTGAATCTCCAATCTTTTGGAAGTGATTGAGTAGTCTCCACTTCAACTTCTTAAACTTCATTTTCTTCATCACCCTTTAGCATATCTTCAAGAGTAGGTGAGTCCTTCAAAGAAATTTTCTCCATGTCTTCATTTAGGGAATCTATTTCTATAACATTCTCAACAAACACATTAGATTCCTCAAACTTTACATGTATAGATTCTTCAATAGTCAAGGATGACTTATTGAAAACTCTATAAGCTTTACTAGTGTTAGAATAACCAACAAAAATTGCTTCATATGATTTACATCAAATTTACCTAAATTATCTTTAGTATTCAAACAAAATATTTACAACCAAAAACTTTAAAGTATGAAACATTTGATTTTCTTGAAAAATAAATTTCAAAAGATGTTTTAGAAGTGTTTTTGCATAAGAAAACCCTATTTGATATGTAGCAAGATGTGTTAACAGCCTCGGCCCATAGATAATGAGGGAAACCGTACTCATTTATCATTGTCCTAGCCATCTCTTGTAATGTACGATTTTTTTCTCTCAACGACTCCATTTTGTTGTGGAGTTCTAAGACAAGATAGTTCATGCTTAATTCCATGTTCTTCACAAAAAATGGTAAAGGGTTGGTTATTGAATTCACCACCTCTATCACTTCTTATTCTTAAAATAGAAGAATCTTTGTGAGTCCAAATCTCATGTGCAGATTTACAATGAATGACTCTAGAAATATCATCGTCATTAAGGGCTTGAAGCAAGGCATAGTGTGCCCTAGCATTTGCATCAAACTCTTTCATGACAATATCGGACCAAGTGTCCTCATCACCAAGGGGTGCAGTAAAAGGTTTGGTCACCGCCTTTGCAACCCGGCTCCCTAAGGATTGCAAAAACACGGTCATCTTAACCTTCCATATGGGAAAGTTAAGGCCATCAAACTTGGGTGGGGTCTTAATTCCTTCGGCCATTTTTACTAAGTGTATGAGGATGAAAAAATGAATATAGTGATTAGTAATATAGGATCTCTCTAAGGTTGTTAAGCCAAGAGCCTAGAGACCAAAGCTCTAATACCAATTGAAAAATACCTAGAGGGGGGTGAATAGGTGTTAATGCTAATCTAATGATCTTTTTAAAATAAGTATGCATGTATGATGCAACCGGTCACTCAAAACAAGAAATTGAAGCCGAATTCCCCATGAAGGGCTCTAGAACTTCTCCTCTTTGATTCCTCTAGATTATGAGTTGAGGCGAGTAATTGCTTTCTTGTTGAGATGAGTAAAGACCGAAAAATGCAAGTGAATGAAATGGAAGTAATGAAGTGCAAGCAAAAGTATCACAAGATAAAAATGTAAAGCAATGAATAATAATAAGGAAACCAATCGCAAACACAAGTAATTTATTTCGAGGTTCGAGCCACCGCTCTACGTCCCCGCCTCTACCACCGTGAAGGATTTCTACTAAACTCGCAAAGGGAATTATAAGTGGTCTACACAAGACCGGGGTACCGAACTCCCACCAATCCAACCTCTACACAAGAGGGATCTCAATACAAAGAAAAATACAAATAACAAGGTGATCAAAAAGACAACAAACTTCTCTCTTACAACTCCTTATAGAATGGGAACGATTTTTAGCTCAAGAAGTGAAGTGAGAAAATTCAGTTGTAAAGAAGTAAGAAAGAGCTTGAAAATACTGAAAAACTTCAATCAAGAATGCACTTTAGAAAGTGAGAGCTTTGAAAGGTTTTCTTTTTTTTGGAAACTAAAATAATGGGAATTTTTCTTAATTTTAACAAGAGACCAATGCCATCTATTTATAGGGATTTTCTATGAGCAAATCATCATTTAAATTAGGTTAATAGGTCAGGAATTAGCCTCCAAAAATTCAGAGATATCTGATACAAACATCAC
Organism: Agave tequilana; assembly: GCA_038442645.1. Classification (NCBI taxonomy): domain Eukaryota; kingdom Viridiplantae; phylum Streptophyta; class Magnoliopsida; order Asparagales; family Asparagaceae; genus Agave; species Agave tequilana. The sequence continues at coordinate 56,725 of JAVJIF010015842.1, forward strand.
AATCAAATCCTTAAAACAAATCTCAAGAAACTAGTCGTTGGGGCTGCTGGCGGCTGACGGTCGACCGGCCCGGTCGACCGACAGTCTAACTGGCAAACTAGCCGTTGGACTCGGTCTACCGGTCGGTCTACCGGAGGCTAATCAAAAAAACAAAAGTTTGTTCTGTCAGTCGACTGGCCCAGTCGACCGACAAAACCCAAGAGCAACGGTCAGTCAGTCGGTCGACCGGCAGACGTACACAAATGTGCACGCCAAAACCACAAGGCCCGGTCGACCGGTGCAGTCGACCGATCAGGCCTGAAATAGATGCGGTCGACCGCCCGGTCGACCGATGGGCCTGAAACAGTATTTTTATAGAAAAAATTTTGAACTTAGAAGAATTTTTAAAATATTTTAAATGGCTAGATGATTAAGTAGCATACTATAAGGGTTGGTATACATGATATAAACAAGATGTAAAAATATAAAATATTTAGAGACATGTATATCAACCAAGACATGTACCTAATTCAACTATCCAAAACAAAAATCGTATTTTAAAAAAAAAAATGAAAGTGTGTGTGTGTTTCTTGAGCCAACTTATCATAACTTCATTGTTTAACAAACTAATTCTTGCAACGGTTCTAGGTGACTACAAGTTCTTCAAGTTAGGGCTTTCCATATGCAAGCTTGAATCCTTGAACCCGAATTGAATCAACTTGAGTCAAAAACACCTTAGTTTAGGGAAGAAGAAATCTTGAATCCTTAGAACCCTGAAACACGCTTAAACACTAAAATATGATTATTATAAATAACTATATATGTTTTGTAATCATCAAAACTCAACAGCCGGGTGATTGTAACCTTGGGCCAACACATTTAAACTAGAAAAAACATAAAAATGTTACCTTTGATTACTTATAGAAACGATGAAAGAAGGGAGGAGGGTACATCGGTGTCACTCTCAACATAAGCCTCTCTCTTACTTACATGAATCTCAGTCTAACCTAAGCTTATAAAGAAATAAAAATTACATAAAATGAAAATAAAAACCTACACTAAAAAGAATGAAAAGCAGCGATACCTATCTTTTGCTTGTCCTCAAGGAAAACAACAAAACTAAACCAAAGATTATTAGACCACTTTCACAGGTTACGCGATTGCACTGAGCATGTGTAACAAGCTGTTAAACATCTAGGCTACCCTTAAAGGACGAGTTTTATCTCGTGAGGGTTTTCAGTGGATTGCACCCATAAAATCCATAAAGAAAGAGATAAAATGTTAGTATTTTGAAAACACATTTTGAAAGAAAAATATTTGAAATATTATTGTAAGATTTAAGTAATCTATAAGTTATAGAAAAATTGAATTTTTTATTCCTAAACTTCGTCTCTATCCAAAAATTTATTATCAATCAAAGTAAGGAGTCAAATTGTACTTCTCATCTAGTCTATTACTTTACCCTAAGTCATATGTATCTTCGTGACCATAAAAATTTTGACTAAGGGTTCTTTAACTCTAACTCTTATCCTTATTTATTTATTATTTTTTTATTTTTGGTGGTATTATTTCTTAGTTCTTTAGGCTTTCTAATTTGCCCATATAATGAGCCTTTAATCGGTAACTCTCAAACCAAATGGTCTTAGCGTACCGAGTGAGAAAACACCCCAAGGACTTAAGGACTCAAGAAAATAAGGCCACAAAATTATAGATTTTATTATATGAACTACTTTTAGGCATGAATATTTATGCTTTATGAGGTACAAATGCCTAGCTTAATCAGAGGATTTTTGATATATATATATATGTTTTTCTTTTCTTTTTTCTCTTTTTTTTAATAAGGCATAAGAATCTTTATTTTTGAACCCTAAGTGTCTAAGTGTATAAAGCATGCATATTTCACCAAAGTAAAAATTAAGACTAACTTACTTTTTCAAATTTTCTTCCTAACATTGAAAATCAAATAAATAATCTTATTTTGACCAAGTATAAGAAATCCTAATTTTGGTTTTCCTACTCCTTAAGATTGACTTAATTTCTCATAAAATTATGTCAAAATATTATTTCTATTTTCAAAAAGTTTTTAAAAGTAAAGAATTGTTAATTTTTTCTTTTTCTTTTTTAATAAAAAGAAAAACTTAAGTTATGTTAGAACCCTCCCCCACACCTATCTCATGCATTATCCCCAACGTATGAATTAATGCATAGATGGATGAAAAAGAAGAAAGGGAAGGAAAATATTATCTTAAGGTAGTGGTTCCGGTAGTGGTCTGATTGGTCCATGAAATGTGGCCTAATTGAATTTGCGTGGAGTTCGGAGGAACCCACCAGAAATCTCTCTACAATAACCCACTAAAATGATATATAGATGAATGTTCTTTATTAATAATTTTACCCCATCTAATTTTCAAATTTCACAAATAATTTCGGAGTTAATTTTATCAACACCCTTGTCCCAAAATGGAGTGTGAAAAGATGGAATGATTGACTTGAACTTAGAAAGTAAAGGAACTAATACCGACTCCAAAAAGTGACTTAAGTCAAGTAAAGGTCCAAGAGTTGAGATTAGCTCAGGCAGTGGGTCCAAATAAAGAAGTTTATACTCAAATCCACATTCATTTCCTAACAACGGAATGTTACTTAACATTGGTAATTCAAGTTCAAGAATGATAGGTATGAAAATCAAAACTGACTCTAAAATATTACTCAAGTTGGGTAACAAAATAGGAGTCAATATTGATTCAGAAATTTGAACTGGATCACAAATTTGAGAATCTAGGTCACATTTCTCATTGAGTTCAATGTCATAAAAATGAGAACTTGCCAATTTATCAATGTGACTTTCAAAAGTATGAAATTGGTCAAGTTTAATATGATGATCATAAAACATTGGCGATTCAATTTCATGATGAATTGTCACAAGATCCAATGTTGACTCAGAAAAAAGATTAAAATCAGGTGAAGATACCAGAGTCATTATTGAATCCGAAAAAAGAATTGAACTACCAAGTTTAGCTCCAGGATCATATTCAGTCTCAAGTTCAATTTCAAGAAAGGGATAACTTGCCAAATCAATTTTGTTTTCAAAATTTGGGGTTTGGGCAAGTTCAAATGGGTATGCTGAAATGGAATCTTATTTTCCAAAACAACATGATTCTTCGGCTCTAATGAAATGGTTAGCGACATCAGAAATAATCAAACAGTGAGAATGGAGAGTTTGGACCATTATATCTATGTCATGATTACAAGCGATTTGAACCTAAGTCATGGCTTCAAACAACTTTTCATAGTCGATTGGTTCATAGTTTTGTTGCGATTGGACTTGAAAAGATGAAGTTTTGTTTTGCAATTCGTGGTGAAATTGTGAGTCAGTCAGATTTTGTGATTGTTGCTTGGACTCACTCATACTCATTTCCAAGATTGATGATTTTCTATTTTGAACTAGTGGAACTGAGTATGAATCTTGGAAATATTGTGGACAAGGTGGACAAGGAGGATAAATTAGTTAAAAATTGGACTAAGGGAAGGTGAATCCCCGTTGACTCTGTGAAAAGTTGAAATTATTTTAAAAATTATGGTCATAAGATTGGAGGCATGGGTTATATTGATTCGGATAAGACCTATCTGACACACTAGGTTGGTTAAACTTATGATATGCCATGTTTGTAATATCCGAAAAAGAGGTCGGGGTGTAATATGGATTACCATTAAAATTGGAAAAATTATTGTTATAAGCCATATCACATAGGAAATGTCAAACACAAACAAAGAGAAACAAACAAATAAGCAAATAAATAAAAGAAAAAAAACTCTAACCTAAGTTAGGGTAAACCTTAGACCTAGACGACTCCTAACTGATTAGACTGTCCACGGGGGTATATTGCTGAATCTGACCATAAGTTAATCGGCCAGGTAGGGGTAAGATTGGTGGAAGGTATTCGTGCTTAAAGCAACGGGCCTAATTATGCCAAACCACCAGCCTTTGAGGTTTCGCCCCTCAATCCCCAACCTTAGACACCGATTTGACAAGAGTCAAATTCAAAACAACTTTCCCATTAGGTCAGTCTCCTATTTGAGTCCAAGATGTCCCTAGGGCCAACGTCTACTTAGTTTTAGGTAGGCTTGTGTTAGTGAGTAAGGAGATTATTTGTGGGCTAAGGAAGGGTAATGACTTCCCTACCTTATCTTGTTTATAGGACAAGCCTTTAAAACAATGTAGTGCAGTGTACAAGTATATAGAAAAAAGTAACGCTCAAGCAATATTTCATATAAGAATGAACCTTATATTAAATGCTATGCACACATACCTTGGCTCCAGCACTCTTCAACAGTAAATAGAAAATGTAATGAAATAGATACGTGCCTAAATGCAAAGTCTAAATCAGTTTTAGTATTTACAATCAATCTTTTACTGTTGTTGTTAGAAATATATTTACAGTGAGCCAAACAAGGAAATAAATAGTTGCAGATATTAAATTTTGTAATTCAGCCAATATGCAGCAAATACAGGTTAGTAATTCACTCAGATTGCCACAAGAATGTAGCAAATTTGAGGGCTTCTGGGCTCTGCTTTCTAAGCAGAGTTCAGGGCCACTTATATGTCCACTGCAGCAAAAATTCCTTATTGTCAAATCTATACACCAAGAATAAAGAAGAAAGTTAACAAAAAATGTAAATCTAAAAAGAGAATAACTTATCATTCCTCCCCAGAAACGGTGCCAAAATTTGTTTGAAGTTAGACCTGCACACAAAAGTACAGAATTTCAGATTTAGAATAAAGAGTCCAAGTACTCAATACTACCGCAATAGCAAGTGACTATGCGGGTCGTGATCCACAAAGAGGGACTAGCGATGAAAGCCTTTTTAGTAAGTTCGCTTTTATGCTACAAAGAATGGTTAAAGTTCTTATTTTAGTTCTTTAAAAGAAAATGAAAAAAGAGTTAATTTTAAGTTAGGAAGAAGGTGGTAGATTGGGAAGGTGGAGAAAAATAGAAAATGACTTTATACAAACAAAGTAAAAAGAGTGAATAGAATTTGGAGATTTTGTGTTGGTAATCTAAACTAAAATTAAAAGAAAGGAAAGTTAAAAATTACTAACCTCCTTTGGCCCAATCTTACCTCCTTTGGCCCAATACTTACTTTGAATCTGTAGCAATGATGTTACATTGAAGTAGAGGCGATCAGCGCATAGCCCATAAAAGTTGATTCCCGTCTCTTCCACATTACATCATCAAGACGATACAAGTATGAAATGATATAGAATGAGAATAAAAATTCATCGTCATGGGCTATCGGTGGCACTCATAAAGGCAAGGCTATATTGATGCTTCGAGGTTCACTTTAAAATTTATCAAAACCAAAAGAGGAAAAGTAGAAATAAATGAAGAACATATAAACTAGAAAACACATAAAACTGTTACCTTTGATTACTTATAGAAATGATGAAAGAAAGGAGGAGGGTACATCGTTGTCACACTCAACCTAAGCCACTCTCTTACTTACATGAATCTCAGTTTAACCTATTCTTACAAAGAAATAAAAATTACATAAAAAGAAAATAAAAACCTACACTAAAAATAATGAAAAAGTAGCCTAAAATCTATCTCTGTATGGTCGCTCTCTGTGCTCTCTGAAAAACTCAATATTTATCGGCAAAACCCAATTGAGGAGAGCATACGAAGATGGGGGGCAAACGCTCCCCAACTCCTTTAACAAAGCCGCAGAAACGCAGCTATGGCTGCGTTTTCGCTACCTGGCTGTGGCCAGGTGGCCACAGCTGAAGGGGTACACGTCTCTGGTTTCTCGATTTTCATTTATCTTGAGCTGGATTTTCAGTTTAAGTCCGAGATTTTGATGAAATGGCCTTTAATCTTTGGCTTTAACCGATTGATTTTTGATGATTTATTTTAATCAGTTTTTAACTTCTCTGATTTACCTTGATCTGCCTTGATTTTCTCAGTTCAAATTAATTATGAATTAATTTAGAATTTTGATGGACTTTAGGCTCATTTCTCTATCTTTTCCTTTAGCCATTGGCCTGCATATAAATTAAACAATAATTAGGATTAAAATCAAAGTTTATTATATAATAAATATGAGAATATGATAATAATTATGCAATATAAGCGACCGATCACTAGAAAACTTTTCTCTTTTAAAACAAACTTAAAAACTTATAAACTTGTATATTTTTCTTGTCTAAAACCAAAACCAATGACCCATATATATAGGCAATGAATAAATATCATTTATAAATCATACCAGGTCATTTGGGGTGCGTTTAGACACTTGGAAACTAAAAATGCCCCTTGGAATCTACTAAAAACAAAATAAATCCAAAAACTAGCCGTTTTGACTAACTGACTGGCTGTCGGTTGACTGGCCGGTCGACCGACAGCTCATCCAGAAAAGAATCGTTGGCTCTGATTGACCGACCGGTCGACCGCTTGGCAGTTCAAAAGAAAAAATCAAAAATGTCGGTCGACCAGGTCAGTTGACCGACCCTAACCGAGAGTTAGGGTCTCTCAGTCGGTCGACCGATCGGTCAACCGACAATATGCACAAATATGCACGCCTCTTGGCCAAAGGCCCAGTCAACCTGGCAGTCAACTGTTTTTGCCCAATATGGGCACCGGTCGACCATCCGGTCGACCATTCTAGCTTGAAACAGTTTTTTTATATTGTTTTTGAATTTCAAATAATTTTTCAATTATTTTGTATTGGTTTATAAGTAATATAGCAATGTATAGATGAAATACATGTTCTAAACTTGTTACAAAATTTTGAAAAAATTATGAGACATGCATCAAAACCAAACATGCAAAATACCAATACTATCAAAACTTGTATTTTTTGAAATCGTATATTTGTGTGTGTAACTTCTTGAGCATCACAAGTATATTCTACACTTTAACAAACTAACATCTTATAAGGCTCTAGGTAACCATAAGATTTTCAACCGGGCTTCTCCATTAGCGACATTGAGTGATTTGAGCTTTGGTTCCGTATTTGAATCTTCTTAAGTCTCCAACACCTTCCTTTAGAGAAAGAAAACTCCTTGAATCCTTAGAACCCTAAGATAAAGTTAAACACTTAAACTTGATTAGTACAAATAAGCACATATAATTTGTTATCATCAAAACCATAAAACTAGGTGATTGTAACCTTGGGACAACATGCTTTTATTATTCATTCTTCGCCTATTTTTGGAGGAGGAGAGCTCAAACTTTTGAGCTGCTTTCTCAGCAATTTCAGCATGATCTGCAAGCTCCTTGCATATGTGAGCCTTTATAGCTCAAATGCGAACTTTCACTTTATCGAGAAACTTGTGCTTGCATGTTTGAATCAACATAGGCAATGGAATGCCTACAGGGCATAGTAAAGAAAGGTTGCAAAACCTCTTTATATAGTCCCTTACGGACTCTCCTTCTTTTCGGATAGTAGAGAGAAGTTTGTCTATGGTTATCTCGATATCATCCTCATAGAATTAGGAGAGGAATGAGGTTTTTAGGTCAAGCCAGATTTTAATGAAGTTCGTAGGGAGACTTCTGAACCAGTCAAAGACTACCCCATTAAGGGTGCCAATGAACAACTTGGCCATAATAGTATCATTATCTATCACACTACCAGTTTGAGATCAGATGTAATAGATGTGCTGATTCGATGAAGTCTTGTCATCGTATGAGTGCAGCGTCGGCGGCTTGAACTTTGGTGGATAGAGAATAGAATCCCATTCTAGCGGGTAAGGATGAACAATCCCTACTTTCTTTAGTTCATCCTATTAGGCAAGGGATGTTAGTTAAGCTTGGTGCCTTTGATGACATCAACATCGACTGAAGATGACGCAAGTGGAGGTGGTTGCTCGGTATTCTAACGACTGTGGTTGTCATCATTATTATTACCATTGTTATTTTGTCGGGAGAGGATTTGTCCCAACAGACGCTGAATATTGTCGAAGGTGTGTTGTTGAGCCCTCATGGACTCCTCCTGAGCTTCCATGTATCACCAAAATCGCCATCATCTCCATCGGCCATGTTAACCGATACAAAGCCCGTTTGGGTAAAACTAATGGTACCAAAAGAAGCATAAACGCTGCGTTCTGGTTCATCATCTGACCATTGGAACATTTGTTGCATTGTTTTGAATGATGTAACACCTCTTGACGTAGAGGGTTGATTAGAATAGGGTAAAGATATCCTAGAGCAGATGCCTTAAAAATACCTTCGTGTTTGATCAAGATTTGACCTAAACCGAGACTATAGTCCGAATCTGATGATGGAGGAAGGGAGGAGCAACACCCTGTTTCTGTCTTCAAGATCACCATGGATCATCCCCACGGCTTCCTTGTTGACAATGGCTGTGGGAAAATCATCAGAGATCTTCGAAGACTTCTTCTTTAGAGATCGGGACCTCTTAGATGTCTTGACAGAATAATCGGTCCAAAATTGACTGTCGGTCATGGTGACAACTACTTACGCAATGAAAATGTGTTATAGTGATTAACCCAAAGTAGCAGTGGACAGAGTGCACTATCATAAATTGGCATCCCGCTTGTTCACACTGAGACAGGAAGATGTCAACAGGTTCCTCTAAGTGAAGCTTTCACTTGTTGCTCAAGTAATCCCTTAAGTTGAGATTGTTGGATTTGTTCATATTGGAGTCTGAACAATTGAGATCCAACAAGTCTTGCACTGATGGCTAGAGAGTTTGAAGGATAACTCCTTGAGAGGCTTTTGGCTTGGCTTCTTTAGCAATTTTTTGCTTTTTATCTTTTGAAAAGACTGTTACTTTAGCTTCAGACAAAGCTTTAACAGCGTCGCTAGAGGCGATTTTAGCTTCGCTAGAAGCTGCTTTAGCTTGGCAAAAAGCCTTAGCTTTGCTGAAAGCTATTTTAGCTTCGAATGAAGCTATCTTGGCCCTGTGGGCTGAAGTCTAAGTTTCGCATGAAGCAATTCTAGTACTATCGCCAAGGGCGTTAGCTTCGCATGAAGATGTAGCCTTGTACAAGCTTTGATCTTAGTGCCGCCAGATGCACTAACTTTACCAAAAGCTGACTTTTTAGCTTCGCATGAAGCGGCTTTGGCTTTGTAAAAGGCCTTAGCTTTGCTGGAAGCTATCTTAGCCCTGTAGTGGGCTTTAACTTCGCCAGCAGAAGTAGCACCACTGAGGACACTAGCTTCACCAGAAGCTTTCTTAGCACTGCGAGGCAGAGCTTTATCCTTGCAGGCTTGGACGTTAACACTGCACTGTGCTTTAGATTTGCCTAAGGCCGAGAAAGCATTGAGAGAGGGCGAAGCCCCCTTAGCTTCGCAGAAATCTAAAATAGGGTTATTGGGCACCTTGTTAGGCTCGCTTGAGGCTAAAGTAGACTATTTCACTGTTTTTATAGCCTCACCAGAGGCTATAATATTCTCGCACTGAGCCAGTTTAGCCTCAACAGAGGCATGATTGAGAGAATTAACCAAATGGGCTTTCGCTATTGACACTTTCATGTGCTTGCGCATGGAAAGAGAGCTTTTACTGCCCTGAGAGAGGAGTTCTTCGAACTTCTCTTGCTCAAAATAAATAACCAACATCTCAACGCTAGACTCGAGGGTCTGATTGTCATGTTGCGACAGAACTTTCTCATTATTGGAGAAAGTATTCTCCAGTAGAGTCGCCATCTTGTTTTCCATTAATTTAAAAAGGGGTGAAACTTACAAAAATTTTAAAGAGAAATTAAAAGTAATAAAATAAAAATTACAAGAACTCTCTTCTGAGATTTGTAGGAAAGTGTGCCAGTTGGAGTCTGGTCAGCGCATGACCACTTTGTCCCTTTGACCATGCGAGCAATCGATCTTGAATGCTATCACCTGGGAATTCCTTCTCTCCTAGTTCGAGAATTCTCTTCATGCTTGAAGAGAAGTTTGGATTAGTTCCGAAGAACTAGAGTGTCATAACACTATGTTTAGTTCAAAAAAACTAAGATTAGTGATTCGATGTAAGAAGCCTTCACTTGAAGAAGAATGTGAGTTTTGTCGAATAAGAAGTGAAAGTACACAAAGTGTAATCAAGAGTGAGTTTGAATTCCCTGTGAAGGGCTCTAGAACTGTTCCTCATGATTCATCTAAATTCTGAGTTGAGGTGATTTAGTAGCTCTCTTGATTCAATACAAGTGTGGGTATACAAACAATATCAAGCATATAAATATGAGCAAGTAAAGCAATGCAAGATATAAAATGTAAAAGTTGAGAGAAAGAAGATCAAACGCAAACATAAGGATATGTTTCGAGATTTGAGCCACTGCTTTACATCCCCGCCTTCATACAGAAGGATCTCCACAATGTCCACACAGGACCTTCCACAAAGGGACCTCCACTGAGGAATTACAAATACAAACCGGGAGTACACAACTCCAACTCTCACACCTCTACACAAGAGGGAGCACAAGCAAAGAAAGAAAAGTTACGACTTTGGTGATCCAATGATCACAAACAACACTTAGTGATCACAAAAGATCACAAGTAATTTTCTCACAAAACAAGATCCTAAAGATAGATTTAGAATTGGATAGCTCAATTATGTGAGAAATCAAAGTGTTTGAAAAAGAAACGATAAAGAAATCACTTGGGAAAAACTTCTTGATAGATATGAAAAATAAAGAACAAAGTAAAATTCTCAAAACTTGTATTTCTTTGATTTTTTCAAAACTTTGAAAACAAATAAAGATAGAGAATTTTGGCACAAAAACTTCTTTTTAAAACTTGCTGAAAACACTAGAGAAGTAGAGAATTTTTCTCTTGAAAATATTATTGAAAACAGCCCCCAAAACTCATATTTATGGGGCCTAGAAAAATATAGCCATTGGGGTCAAAAACTGTCCAGAAAGATTTGTCGGTCGACCAGCTAATCGCTGAAATTTTGACCGTTTGAGGCCGTCGGTCGACTGCCTGGTCGACCACCCCTAGGCAATCAACGTGTTGGTCGATCGCTCGGTCGACCGGGACCAACCCGAGAGTTGGGTTGATCCAGTCGGTCAATTGTATGGTCGACCGGCCTTTAGGCATGGGCTTTGTGCATGTCCTTGTACACGTCGGTCGACCGACCGATCGACCGCCAGTAGCCCAAATACAGATTTTTAGGGTTTGGAATCTAACTTGTTAAATTCCTAAAAATTCCATTAAATCTTCATAAATTCCATGAATATAAGTTCTTGTAAATATTTTAAGTACAAATATGTATGATAAAAAATTAACTCATATTACAAACTATTTGATCTATTTTTGAGGCATGAGAATTTAAGTTTAAACCAAAAACCATATTTTTTAAAACTTAAATTTTGAAATGAAAAACCATTTTCTCTAAAACTTGTATAGATACAAAAAATAAAATATTTGAAACACATTTGAATCATAGAGTGCATGGATAGAATCCAATACATATATAAATGATATATCTTTATTTTTGGCTTTAAATACCATAATAAGTTTTAATAAAAATAAAACTTTAAACATATGAACTAGATACATCAAAATAGGTTTTTCTAAACATATGAAGTATAGATGTATATGAATGATATCTAACAACATATAAACCATGTCAACTTCTTTTGCTTCTATCTATTCATGAAGCGGAAAGATATATGCTTGAAACTCAATAAACTCAATAACAAAACGGTTAAACCGAAATCAAAACTTTTGAACTTGTGTGTGTGTATACTTGAGCATATCAAAACTAAACTATCCTTACAGAAGATCTAAACACTGAAAAAAACCTAGAGGGGGGTGAATAGGTGTTAATGCTAATCTAATGATTTTTTAAACAAGTATGAAAGAATGATGCAATCAGTCACTCAAAACAAGAAATTGAAGCCGAATTCCCCATGAAGGGCTCTGGAACTTCTCCTCTTTGATTCCTCTAGATTATGAGTTGAGGCGCGTAATTACTTTCTTGTTGAGATGAGTAAAGACCAGAAAATGCAAGTAATGAAATGGATGCAATATTAAAGTGCAAGTAAGAAGTATCCCAAGATATAATTGTAAAGCAATGAAAAACAATAAGGAAACCAATCGCAAACACAAGAAATTTGTTTCGAGGTTCGAGCCACCGCTCTACGTCCCCGCCTTCACCACCATGAAGGATTTCCACTATATCCACCGAGAAAATTACAAGAGGTCTGCACAAGACCGGAGTACCGAACTCCCACCAATCCAATCCTCTTCACAAAAGGGATCTCAACACAAAGAACAACAAGTAACAAGTGATCAAAAAGACCACAAACTTTTCTCTTACAACTCCTTATAGAATGGAATGATTTTTGGCTCAAGAAGTGTAGTGAGAAAAATTCAGTTGAAAAGAGTAAGAAAAATCTTTAAAACAACTGAAAAACTTTGACCAAGAATGCACTTTAGAATTGAGAGCTTTGAAAAAACTTTTCTTCTCTTTTGAAACACAAACAATAGGTATTTTTCTTGATTTTCACAAGTGACCAATGCCATCTATTTATAGGGATTAGAGGAGATCTAATCATCATTATAACTAGTTTAATAGGTCAAAAAATAGTCCCAAAGTTTCAGAGATAGCTGACAAAAACGTCACAATCAAATCCAATGATCAAAACTCAGAAAACTAGCCGTTGGGGCTGCTGGCGGCTGTCGGTCGACCGGCCCGGTCGATCGGCAGTCCATTGGCAAACTAGCCATTGGACTCGGTCGACCGACCGGTCGACCGGAGACTAAACAAAAGATCTATTTGTTCTATTAGTCGACTGGCCCGATCGACCGACAAAACCGAGAGCAAGGGTCTTTCAGTCGGTCGACCAGTCCGGTCGACCGGCAGACGTGCACAAACATGCACGCCAAGACCACAAGGCCCGGTCGACCGGTCAGGCCTGAACTAGAGCCGGTCAACCACCCGGTCGACCATTGGGCCTGAAACAGGATTTTTATAGGAAAAATTTTTAACTTTGAAAAATTTTCAAAATAATTTTTTTGTAAGGTTATATGATTAAATAGCATGCTACAAGGGTTGGTATATATATATAAATAAGATGTAAAAATATAAAATAATTTGAGTCATGTATAACCATCAAGACATGCACCTAAATCAATTAACCAAAACAAAAAACCGTATTTTGAAAAATGAAAGTGTGTGTGTGTTTTCTTGAGCCAACTTATCATAACCACATTCTTTAACAAATTAATTCATACAAGGTTCTAGGTGACTACAAGGTCTTCAAATAGGCTCCTCCATATGCGATGTTGAAATAGCTTGAATCCTTGAATCCGAAATGAATCAATCTTGAGTCAAAATACCTTCCTTTAGGGAAGAAGAAATCTTGAATCCATAGAGCCCTGAAACACACTTAAACACTAAAACATGATTAGTACAAATAACTATATATGTTTTGAAAATCACTAGAGGGGGGGTGAATAGGTGATGTTGCTAATCTAGTGAACTTAATGCGGAATTTAAAAACTAATTGCAATTAACAAGAGATGCACACTCAAACAAGCCAAGCAAATAGTTATGAATGAACAATATGAATTTATGCAAGGCACAATATAGAGAGAGAGTAAGAGCCAAGGGATCAAGCGCAAACAACAAGATATGTTTCGAGGTTCGAGCACCCAGCTCTACATCCCCGCCTTCACCCAAAAGGATTTTAACTCCACTACCTTGTCCACAAAGGACTCCCACAAGGGAACCTCCACCGAGGATTTGGGGCAATAACAATTACAAGGAGTACCCAACTCCTCTCCTTACAAACACAACCTCCTCCTTGAGGCAAAGCACCAAGGCAACAAACAATCACCTCACAACTTGAGGGATTAGCACAAAGCAGCACAAGGATCACCTCACCACTTGAGGGATACAACCCAAATGCACAACCTCCTCAACACAATAAGGGAAGGCACAAAGCCAAGCAAAGATTGGTTTACAACTTGGTGATCAAAAGACCACAAACAATCTCTTTTCCCACACAAAGATCCTATAGAATAAGATAGTAGATGTAGCTCAAGTGTGGAGAAAACCAAAGGAATGGAATTCAAAAAAAACTCAAAGAAAATCCTTGGGAAAACTAGAAACCAAGATAAAGAAGTTTAATCAAACACTTTCCCAAAAACCCTTTTCTTTGATTTTCCAAACCCTAGCAAAAATACCAAAAAGATTGTTCAATTTAAAGTCCAAAAACTTCTTTTGATTTGCTTGAAAACACTAGAGAAAGCTCAGAAAATTCGTCCAAAAATTCTTAGAGAAAATCTCTTTCCAATGGGGTATTTATAGCCCCTAGAAAAATATAGCCGTTGGCAGCAGAAACTGCCAAAAATGAACTACCCGTCGACCATCCAACAGTCATATTTGACCGCTGGCAGCTACCGGTCGACCGGGCGGTCGACCGTCCCCAGAACCAGAGAGCAACGGCTCTCTGGCCGGTCGACCGCTCGGTCGACCGGGAACAAACTGAGAGCAACCTGCTCTCAGTCGGTCGACCGTGCGGTCGACCGGCTTATGGGGCAGCCAGCGTGCACGTATCCGTGCACGTTGGTCGACCGCTACGGTCGACCGGCTACTTGGTCCGGTCGACCGTCCGGTCGACCGACCCAGCCTAGGAGCAGCAGTTCTTGTCAGAAAAACAAGTAATTTTTAATCCTAAAAATTCCCATAAAATCTCTAAAATTACACAAAAATAGTTTTATCATTTTATTTTGAAATATAAACTTGTGATAAAAATTTCATCACAAATAACAAACATTTTGAAACTTTTTTGTGTCTTATCATTTTTACCAAAAATCAAAAAATGTATTTTCTAAAACTTAAATTTTTGAATTGAAAATACACTTTGTCCAAAACTCATAAAAACATGGTATTAAACAACATTTAGGCATGATGTATATGGATATAATCCTATATACATGAAACATATATATATCCATGTTTTTGACTTTAATTCTAAAATATGTTTTGTTAAAAATACAAAAAATAAAACACATGAATAAGTAAGTCAAAACTAAGTTTGCCTAGGAAGTTAAGCATGCATGTATATAGAACAAATCTAATATAAATTAAATCATGTAAACTTGTTTTGATCTATCTATTCATGAAACCAAGATCGGTTAAACCAAAAACGGAAAAACTGAAAACCAATATTCAAAACATGAAACGTGTGTGTTGTGAACTTGAGCATATCATACTATTCTAATCTTTACAATTTGGATCTAAACACAAAAACTAAATTATGGTACCGAAGTCTTCTTGTAGAGCGCCGTCTCCAAGCCGACTTGATCCAAAACTCCTTGATCCACCGAGCAAGTGCTATATATGATCTTTGACGCTCGGGCTCTTGAATCAACATGTGAAAGCTTCCAAATCATCTTGTTGAAGCTAATCACCTACTAATAACTTGATTAATGTTCTGAAACTTAAAATCACAAGATTATTAGTACACATAACTACATGAGTTAATCATCATCAAAACTAGAGTGGAAGGCCTCTGGGCCAACAATCTCCCCCTTTTTGATGATAACAAAACTCATGGAGTTTTATATGCATGGATTAAAGTTAATCTTCAGAGAAGCTCCCCTTTACTCATGCATAGGAATAAACAAGTAGATATGCAATGTAAGCTCTTAAACATGTATGCATAGACATGCATAAAACAAGGTACCAAATACAAAAATATGCTCTTGATACCAAACATATGACATATGAAATGCATCATGCATAAAACGTACTCTTGATACCAATAAACTCTTGATACCAATAAAAACCTGTTCTTAAATAATGCTCTTGATACTAATTAAACAATTAAACAATTAAACGACAAAACATGCATATAAACTCAAATACTTCTCCCCCTTTTTGTCAATCATCAACAAAGATGTCCAAATAAAAACAAAAACATTCTTTCCCCCTTTTTGTTCGAAACAAAGAAACAATAAAGTGTTTAAAAGCAATAAAATAATGTTCTCTCCTTTTGTCTAAAACACAAATTATGTAAATAAGGGGTGACAATCAATTAAGATATCAATTAAAAAAAATTTGTCAAAGTAGAGCTTCTGGATACCAATTAAAGGAAACATAAAAACATTGATACCAATTATAAGAAAACAATCTTGATACCAATTGAAATTAAACATAACAAATTTGAATTTCCAAACAAGGATTTTGATACCAATTGTAAATATTTTTCATTTTGAACATATGATACCAAATTGAAATTTTCAATCATAAAGTATGGGAGTGGAAATCAAATACCAATTGAAAGATAAAATATAAGGTTTCTCCCTCTTTATGAATTACCAATTAAAAGCATGCAAAGCTTGTATATGGATATCAATTGAAAACTAGTCAATTGAAACAAGATGGTCATTATAAAACAAGCTTTATCATGATCAAAATTTGTGCTCTAAGATATATGAATATAATAAGCACAAATAAAAACATATATATATGTATGAAAAATTAGATATCAATTGAAATTGATACTCTTTGAAGTGCAAGCATACATATATAAAAAAAATATATGAGTATACAAAAATGTCAATATTGATACCAATTGAAAGAATCTAATGATACCAATTGAAACAACAATAATATCAAGTGTATATCTCATATTACCTAGCCTCCCAATCATGTTCAAGTTAAAAATGATTTTCACTATAAGGCATACATGAGCATGATCTCCCATCCAACCACCCTTTGAAGGTAGGGGTTTTCAAAAATAGGTTTGAAAATAGAGTACGTTTGAAAATCTCTACCATAAGAAGAATACGAACTAGTTAAATGGGAAATCTTGTTAACTAGTACGAAATCCTTCAAGTAAGAAATAAAACAAAATTATTTTCATGAAACTATATAAATCACATGATCACTAAAACACTCAAAATTCATAAAGTCCATTCATACTCATGAAAAAAAATCATGAGAAACCTAATAAAGTGAGTGAACAAGTGTTACGTGACACATATCAACATGAAAATATTCAATTAAGCTCAATGAAATTCCTTAAACATGAAACTTGAAAATGTAAAATTTTTCAATAAAACAAATTATACTTCAAGGCATATGTATGTTTTGTCAACACAAAAAGTATACATACATATCCCTAAACACAAATGAGTCTATAATAAAGATTTGCATGAAAAGCAAATGACTCAAGGGGTATACATGTATATCTTAAAGTTTGGCAAAGTCGACATATACATGAAGCGAAAACAACATGATCATAAATCATGTCCAAAATAGGGAATACAGGTTAGAATGCATGAATCATCAAAACTAGACTATACTAGAACATCTAATGGGTACAAATAAGCATCCAAGCACAAACATATATAAAGATTTATTTGTGGCCCACTACATATACAAGTATAAATTCTAGTCTAAATGAAAACTAACATTTAAATGTATATTCAAAATGTGAGGCATAAAACGGGACATAAATCAACAAGATAAACATAAAAATGATCATTATGTAAATTCACATGCTATTAGAGCTATGATGTGCATATAGCTAAATAAATGGGTGAGAACACAACATATGGGTCCATATAAACATGGGTGATCTCAAAAGCTATACATGCATGTTAATGGTCTAATACTTGGCATTTAACATACTAATCAAAGAATGATTCAACAAAACAAAAATCATAAACATCCATGTGATCATTATGTATATGCATGTACATTGGATCTAGGGCATACATATTAGCTTAAACAAGGTGAGAACACAAAGATAGAACCATGGGTGTCTCAAATAACTAAACATGTATATCACTAATCTAAATCACATGGCATAATCATAATGAGCTTTAAAACATGACATGCTATAAATTAACGACATGAAAAGCATGCAAATATAAATGGGAGTTAGAGATTGATACCAAAACCGATGAAGGCACCTCTCTAGTTCTCCAAACCAATGGTGGCCCTCCTCCACCAAACTCCCCTTGAAAGTGATGCATCCAAATTGTTTTCTTTAAGCACGGAACGCATCCACTTCAAGGCACCAATACTCTCACGTGATGTGAGAGCCCACACCTACATCAAAAATTTTAGGGGTGGTCTTTGGTACCCATTTTCTTTGGGTCCACGGGGGTTAGTATCTTTCCTAACCCAAACAAAATTAGTAGCTAAATTTTCATCATATATGCGATCATAGCAAATCTAGCAAGGTGGCCCTTACGACCACAATGTGTACAAGTGTACACATGAGCGTACATGTGATGGTGGTGACCGTGGGAAGCATGTGTATCCGTGGAGAGTGTGCATGCAAAGATGGAACTTGTTTCTTTCGAACCAAGGTTTCCAAGCGTGTATGATTTAAAGTACATTGGCTCAAAGTGGAGCCCAAACAATCTACACTTTTCTTCAAAACATTTATGTCATTTTCAATACTAGAAGATAAAGGGGAGCATGTAAAAGATGTGCTAGGTGAAGCTACACTAGCATGGCAAACATGTGAAGACAATTCAATTTTCAAAGATTCATTTCTTTAAAACTAAATCCAATTCTTTTGTAATAAATTCTATTTCGTTATTCAAAACAAGGTTATCATTTAAAACACAATCTAATTTTGAAGATAAAATCTCATTATTTTTCACAACATCATCACAATCATTTTTGCTTTTCAAAACATCAATATCTTTTAGGGCAAGGTCTAGTTGAGATATTAGTGAGTCACGTTCACTAGTAATCTCTTCCTTCTCTTGCAAAACCGATTCAAAGCTTAAACATAAATCCTTCATTTCTTCTTTTAGTTCAAGATTATTCTTTTTCAACAAATCATGTTTTTCCAAAAAATTTTCAAGTTTTTGAGCAAGTTCCATATTCAATGTTTGAACTTCAAAACAACCATGGAAATAGGAACTAGAGCTATCATCTAGTTGAGAATCCGATTGTACCTCAAGGGAGTTTTTCCCTTGGACCATGAGGCAATGCTCGTCAGACTTGTCTCTCCTAGATCTTCTCAACTTGTTGATAATCCTTGGTAGCTCGGGAGAAGTCAATATGCTCCAAACTGCAAAAGCCGAATCATAATGAGCAAACACATGTAAAAGATCTTCATTAAGAGATGCTCTAAGTGTTTTAAGTGCTAATGCATTGGCCTTTCTATGCTTGCTAGCATTTGGAAAGATTCTATAGTAGTGGCTTGATAAACTAGATGTCCTAGGCTTTTTAAATGACAACTCATCTTGGCCTTCCAAATATCAAGTCTAGAAAAATCAAACATAGGAGGGCTATTCATGAATGCAAACTAAATGTGTGCAAATGAAAACTGCAAATGAAGATTAGCATACCAAGATCTTACTCCTAGGTGGTTAAACCTAAATATCAGGAGCGGAGGCTCTGATACCAATTGAAAATCACCTAGAGGGGGGGAGAATAGGTGATGATGCTAATCTAGTGAACTTAATGCGGAATTTAAAAACTAATAGCAATAACAAGAGATGTACACTCAAACAAGCCAAGCAAATAGTTATGAATGAACAATATGAATTTATGCAAGGCACAATATAGAGAAAGAGCCAAGGGATCAAGCGCAAAGAACAAGATATGTTTCGAGATTCGAGCACCCAGCTCTACATCCCCGCCTTTACCAGAAGGATTTTAACTCCACTAGCTTGTCCACAAAGGACTCCCACAAAGGGAACCTCCACCGAGGATTTGGGGCAATAACAATTACAAGGAGTACCCAACTCCTCTCCTTACAAACACAACCTCCTCCTTGAGGCAAAACACCAAGCCAACAAACAATCACCTCACAACTTGAGGGATTAGCAAAAAGCAACACAAGGATCACCTCACCACTTGAGGAATACAACCCATGCACAACCTCCTCAACACAATGAGGGAAAGGCACAAAGCCAAGCAAACATTAGGTTTACAACTTGGTGATCAAAAGACCACAAACAATCTCTTTTCCCACACAAAGATCCTATAGAATAAGATAGTAGATGTAGCTCAAGTGTGGAGAAAACCAAAGGAATGGAATTCAAAAAACTCAAAGAAAATCCTTGGGAAAAATTAGAAACCAAGATAAAGAAGTTGAATCAAACACTTTCCCAAAAACCCTTTTCTGATTTTCCAAACCCTAGCAAAAACACCAAAAAGATTGTTCAATTTAAAGCCCAAAAACTTCTTTTGATTGCTGTGAAAACACTAGAGAAAGCTCAGAAAATTCGTCCAAAAATTCTTAGAGAAAACCTCTTTCAATGGGGTATTTATAGCCCCAGAAAAATATAGCCGTTGGCAGCAGAAACTGCCAAAAATGAACTACCGGTCGACCGTCCAACGGTCATATTGGACGCTGGTAGCTACCGGTCGACCGGGCGGTCGACCGTCCCCAGAACCAGAGAGCAACGGCTCTCTGGCCAGTCGATCGCTCGGTCGACCGGGAACAAACAGAGAGCAACCTGCTCTCAGTCGGTCGACCGTGCGGTCGACCGGCTTATTGGGCAGCCAGCGTGCACGTATCCGTGCACGTCGATCGACGCTACGGTTGACGGCTACTTGGTCCGGTCGACCGTCCGGTCGACCGACCTAGCCTGGCAGCAGTAGTTCTGGTCAGAAAAACAAGTAATTTTTAATCCTAAAAATTCCCATAAAATCTCTACAATTACACAAAAATATAGTTTTATCATTTTATTTTGAAATATAAACTTGTGATAAAAAATTTCATCACAAATAACAAACATTTTGAAACTTTTTTCTGTCTTATCATTTTACCAAAAATCAAAACTGTATTTTCTAAAACTTGAATTTTGAATTGAAATACACTTTGTCAAAAACTCATAAAAACATGGTATTAAACAACATTTAGGCATGATGTATATGGATATAATCCAATATACATGAAACATATATATATCCATGTTTTTGACTTTAATTCCAAAATATGTTTTGTTAAAAATACCAAAACATAAAACACATGAATAAGTAAGTCAAAACTAAGTTTGTCTAGGAAGTTAAGCGTGCATGTATATAGAACAAATCTTATATACATTAAACCATGTAAACTTATTTTGATCTATCTATTCATGAAACCAAGATCGGTTAAACTAAAAACGGAAAAAACCGAAAACCAATATTCAAAACATGAAACGTGTGTGTTGTGAACTTAAGCATATCATACTATTCTAATCTTTACAATTTGGATCTAAACACAAAACTAAAATTATGGTACCGAAGTCTTCTTGTAGAGCGTCGTCTCCATGCCGACTCGATCCAAAACTCCTTGATCTACCGAGCAAGTGCTATATATGATCTTTGACGCTCGGGCTCTTGAATCAACATGTGAAAGCTTCCAAATCATCTTGTTAAAGCTAATCACTACTAATAACTTGATTAATTATCTGAAACTTAAAATCACAAGATTATTAGTACACATAACTACATGAGTTAATCATCATCAAAACTAGAGTGGAAAGCCTCTGGGCCAACATGTTTCGTAATCATCAAAACTCAAAAACCGGTTGATTGTAACCTTGGGCCAACAATCTCTCCCTTTTTGATGATGACAAACGTATGAGTTATTTAACAAAAACATGGGAAAGGAGCTTGGAAGCTCCCCCTCAAATCATGCTATATATATGAATGGCTATATACATGAAAAGTAGAAACTAAGAACTTTGGCATAAGAGAGACATGGGAATTCAAAACATATTGCTCAAAACTCATAATTCAAAAACTAACCTTTATACCTCAAAATCCAAAACTCAAAATTCAAAACTACCTTGTTATAACTTAAAACTCAAAACTCAAAACTAACTTTAACTCAAACTCAAAACTAACTTGTTATAACTTTAAACTCAAAACTCAAAATAACTCTTCAAAACTCTCTTCAAAACTCAAAATGCATAACTCTTCTTTTTCCCCCCCTTTTTGTCATACATCAAAAAGAGTAAACATTGTTTTAAAAAGTTTCATGATTCCATAACACAAACATTCAATTCACCAAAATAAAGGAAAATCTAGCATAGTCTAGTGGTTTTGTAAAAATATCGGCAAGTTGAAAATCGGTAGAAACATTTCAATTTCAATATCACCTTTCTCATAATGATCTCGAAGAAAGTGATACCGAATGTCAATGTGCTTAGTCTTACTATGTTGATTTGCATTTTTAGTCATATGAATAGTACTAGTATTATCACAAAATACTTAATATGGTCAAAATGCAAATCATAGTCAAGGGGAGTATGTTTCATTCAAAGAACTTGTGCACAACAAGCTCCGATCGCAACATACTCTGTCTCAGCGGTTGAGAGGGCTACCGAATTTTGCTTTTTGGAGGACATGAAACAAGACAATTACCAAGAAATGACATGTTCCACTTGTACTCTTCCTATCCACTCTACAACCCGCATAGTCGGCATCCGAAAAACTCGTCATGAAAAATTGTCCGGTCTTCGGATACCACAAACCCATTTCAATTGTGCCCTTAAGGTATCTAATAATACATTTTACCGCAATCAAATGGGACTCTTTAGGACACAATTGAAATCGAGCACAAAGACATACACAAAACAAAATGTCTGGCCTACTAGCCATTAAATACAACAAGCAACCAATCATGCTATGATAAAGCTTAATGTCTACACTTGTACCTTGTTCATCCTTGTCAAGCTTTGTGGTGGTAGCCATGGGAGTTTTGCTTGTCTTAGCCCCGTCAAGCCAAATCTCTTGATAAGTCCTTCGTATACTTGGCTTGATTGATGAAGATCCATCCTTCCTTTGCTTGATTTGGAGACCAAGGAAATAGTTAAGCTCGCCCATCATAGACATCTCAAATTCCTCCTCCATGGATGATTCAAAAACTTTGCAAAGATTTCATTAGTAGAAACAAATATGATATCATTAACATATATTTGAACTATAAGTATATTATTTTCAACATGTTTTGTAAACAAAGTAATATCTATTTTTCCTTTATTAAAACCATTAGAAATTAGAAATGAAGAAAGACTTTCATACCAAGCCCTATGGGCTTGTTTTAAACCATAAAAAGCTTTGTCAAGTTTGAAAACAAAATCCGGATGTGTAGGATCAACAAACCCAGGGGTTGTTCAACATACACCTCCTCTTCAATAAATCATTTAAGAAAGCACTTTTTACATCATTGAAAAGTTTAAAAATCTTTATAAGAAGCAAATGCAAGTGTCATCCGTATGACTTCAAGCCGTGCTACGGGTGCAAAGCTTTCCTCAAAATCGATACCTTCGACTTGAGTGTAACCTTGGGTCACTAACCTAGCTTTATTCCTAACAACATTTCCTGACTCACCAACTTGTTCTTAAAGATCCACTTAGTACCAATTGTTGGTCTATCGTGGGGCTAGGAACAAGATGCCAAAACTTGGTTGCGCTCAAATTGATTGAGCTCCTCTTGCATGGCTAGCAACCAATATGAGTCGCCCTCGGCTTTGAGGATGTTCTTTTGTTCAAAGTGAGAAATAAATGTATAGTGCCCACAAAGATCATGAAGTTTAGAACAAGTAGTTACCCCTTTTGATACTTCACCTATAATAAGATCCTTGAGATGATGTGAATTGTATCTCCAATCTTTTAGAAGTGGTTGAGTAGTCTCCACTTCAACTTCTTGAATTTCATTCCTTGAACCTCATTTCTTGAACTTCATTTCCTTCATCATCCTTGGCATGTCTTCAAGAGTAGGTGAGTCTTTCAAAGTAGTTTCTCCATGTCTTCATTTAGGGAATCTATTTCTACAACATTCTTAACAAACACATTAGATTCCTTAAACTTTACATGTATAGATTCTTCAATAGTCAAGGATGACTTATTGAAAACTTTATAAGCTTTACAAATATTAGAGTAACAAACAAAAAATTTCTTCATAAGACTTTGCATCAAATTTACCTAAATTATCTTTAGTATTCAAAACAAAAACATTTACAACAAAAAAACTTTAACGTATGGAACATTTGGCTTTCTAGAAAAATA
>JAVJIF010015843.1:0-95298 GCA_038442645.1 Agave tequilana
TCGGTCTTGCCGACCTCCTCAAGACGTCTAGCTTCAGGAAGCTTCAATCTGTTGCTCTCGTTAAGTAATTTGAACAACGAATCGACGTGCTTGTCCTTGAAAGGAGTAGTACGCATGTTGGCGCGCGGCTGACTTGAAGAACCACCCCTCTGGTCAGCTGAGATTTAACGGGAGATTTTGTCTCTGTCGCTAATGTATCTTTCCTTTTTGATTGGAAAGATACTTCTGGCACACGTCTTGTCGACTTTTCGGGTCTAGACTTGTTTTCTTCTCCCCTAACCCTTGCGATAATCTCTTTAGCATGTTCACCTTACTGGACCAACTGCTTCCAAGTGCGGCTTTCAGCAACTCCTATCTGGGTTAGGAGTGAGGTTTGCAAATTGTGACGGCATGTTTTCACCAAGGTGGTCTGGGTCATACCGCTAGGACATCGGAGCGCCATATTCTGAAATCTTTCTACAAATGCTTTGACCGACTCTCCTTTTATTGCTTTGTTGCCAGGAGCCGAGTCGTCTTCGAAGAAGCGTGTAAGAAAAAGCTTCTCCAAATCACCCCAGTTCTTGATGGAGTCTTCGGGGAGTTTCATGAACCATTCAAAGGCGAGTCCCTTCAGAGTACCAATGAACAAATGAGCTAAGATGGCATCATTTGCTACTATGTTCCCTGTCTGAGACTTGAAGTAGTAGATATGTTGGTTCGGTGACCCTTTTGCCGTCAAAGGTCTGTAGGGTCAGAGCTTCTTTGAACTTGAGAGGATATGAGACAAGATCCCATTCTGCCGAGTATGGCCAGACCACTTCTGCTTCTTGGAGGCCTTTCCGATTGGTAAGGGCTTCCAGATGCTACTCTAATTTATTCATTCTATGAGTACCCCCATTCTCTGGATTGCCTCCCTCTTCAGATGAAAACTTAGACGACTCGGAGTTAGACTGTTTTCTCCTCCTCTATGTGTATAGAAGATGAGCTTTCCCCTTCCTTTCACTTGTCTTTAGAGTTTTTACAAGAAGTTTTGGCCTTCGACTTCTTATCTCAAGCAATTGTGCAAGCATCTGTTTGAGGGTATCGATAGATTCTTGTTGGACGCAAATCATATCGAATTGTTCCCTCTGGACCTGGGCTTGCTGTTCTAAACGCCCGATCGTCTCCCATGAGTGTTTGTCATATACGCGAAGGCTTCCTTCTCTACAGAAGAATTCGAGACATGTGATTCTGCAATGGCAGAATGTGGTTTACTTACTTCAATGCCCCATGCTAGGGCACTATAGTCAACTGAGGCTACCGCACCAGTCTGAGTGCGAATATGCCAGTTACACTCCTTCTGATTCCATATCAGACTCGTCAGAGCTGACTGCCGGTTGTTTTTCTCTTACTTCTGCTTGGTGTAGTGCTTGGACCTGCCATGTTTGCAGTGACTTGGGGTACTCCGCGTCAGAGAAGGTTCCCCTTCTGTGGGAACGTCTTTTGACTGATTGGGCGGTTGAGGTTAATCGTCCGAATACTGACTTCTTGCTTATATGAGAGCTGCAGCGACATTCAGAGAGCATTACCGTGATGAGCCGTTCACAGTAACAGGATGGAGTGATCTGATTAGCACTCCTCTTCTTTGTCAAGTAATCTCTTAGATCTGTCGGAGGGGTCAGAGATTAACCTCGAGTTTTGATGGCTTTTCAGCTTCTGGGAGCCATTCTAGCGTCGCGAATCTGAGACGCAGGGTTTTGAGACGCGGAGCTCACGCTCACGTTCTGTAGAACAGACGCGGCTCTCGCGTTTTGGATTTGAAACGCGGGTCTCGAGCCTTTGCTGAGAAGAGACGCGGACCTCACGTTGCTGATTGTCGTGTTTGCCTAGCGACGCTTGGGAAACGTGAAGTTTCTGAATCCCACGTTCGGTTGTAGAGACGCGGGTCTCGTGTCTTTGAGAAGAGGCACGGACCTCGCGCTGCTGAACGTTGCGTTTTGAGAGGTGAAGTCTCAGAAACGCAAAGCCTTTTGGGCTTCACGTTTTGGCTTCCATACGCAGACTTTACGCGTCTGATGTAACTCAGAAGAGACGCGGCTTGAGCCCGCGTTCTGTGTCTGCTGAACAGATAGTTATTCCAGCTTCTTGCGCCTGTAGTTGATACGCGCGTCGCCTCTGTCGACGTCCAGTGTTCCGGTTACGCCACACGGGTGTTGGGAACCCCTGATAACCTAGAGCTGAGGAAGAGGACGGGCGTGAGCTAGCTGACCATCAACAACGCTGACCTCGCGGGTCTCGTGGGAGACGTTGACGCGGGCCTTGCGTGTGATACGACCAACCATGATGTTCTCTGCAGAGACCACATTCGGGGAAGCCTTCAAAAGGACCTGAGAGCGAATCTCTGAGGAGACATTGCGATACTACCGCGCCCTAGGGCTCTTGGAGCCAGAAGAGAAGAACTCTTCATACTTTACCTGGTTGAATTCTATGACAAGCGATTCAACCGTTTTTCCCATGAAGGTGACATCACCTTGCGCCACGACTTGCTCATCAGTAGAGAAAGTAATCCCCAGCGGAGTTGCCATCTCTTGTTTGGGCCGGAAAAATTTAGAAGAACGTAATAAAATTTCTTGAATCAAATGAAAAATTACAACAATCTCAAACAATCCTGATTACAAGAGAGAGAAGATGTTCAAGCTCAAATCTTCTCTTTGTTTACATGTTGGGTTCTTGATATAGCGGTGGAAAGTGAATCTTATTTTTCATTGACCTGGGTGAACGTCACAATCTTCTGGGAATTTTCTCTTCAGACTATGAACGGAGTAGCACAGCTCCTTGTCCAATAAAATTTCAAAGAGACTTGAGGTAAGAACAAACTTGTACTCCGCAAGTTGTTAGAAGAGTTGAACTCTTAAGTATTTCTCAGCTAGAAGCTCTGATCAAGATTCTCCAAATCGACCAAAACTTCCGACCACCAACCCTCTACCCCTCTTCAGTAGTAAACTGAGCTATTTATAGGAGTTTCAGGGGCAAAACTGTCCCCCTAAAAACACTCCATAATGGGGGTAATTTCCTCATTACGTAGGCAGTAAATAACCCAGTAATGAGGGCAGTTATAACCGAGATGCAGGGTTCCTTTGTAGTTGAAATGCGGGCTTCGGGCCTTCGCATTTAACCGTTGAGGTAACGCTTGAGCTTCACGTTTGGTTGAAACGCGAGCTTCAAGTTCTGCGTCAAGCTTTATGTGAGAGGCGGGATTCGGGCTCTGCGTCTAGGTATTGCATAGATGACTGAGACGCAAGTTTCAAGCTCTGCGTCTTGGCCATTGCAGTGAAGTAAAGACGCAGGTTTCAACTCTTACGTCTTAGTACTCAGTGATGCTGAGACGCGGCTTTCAAGCTCTGCGTCTTGGCCATTTCAGTGATGTTGAGACGCGGGTTTCAACCCTCACGTCTTGGTGTTGCGATAGTGGCTATGATTAGCCTTACGTCTGGAGTTTGGACTCTGCTTTCTGATGACTTGTCCTCAGTGATTTTTGGACTGTTTACAGTCATGAAACCCGCTAGAGAACATTGGAGGAAGCCAGTTTTTTTTTCCTTCTCTCTTTTTAAGAGCAGTTATGGGTTAACCAACATCAGCACACTTTGCCAAGTTCTTTCAAAGTTGGCTTTGAGAAATACATAGATGAGTTGCTCCTTGTGAAACCTGGACAAGCAAGCAACTATATCTTTAATTTATAGGTATGACAGAGAGGACCTATGTTCATATGCATATCCAAGAATCCATGCAAAGCAAAGGACTAATCATTCTAAGGGAAAACTTAGCAGAAGTTAATTGGCCGGTGAAAACAAGGTTCTTTCTACAAACGCGCAAAATAAATTTGGACTTCTGACCATACTGAGTAAGTTGGGTGGAAGTATTTTCACATACCATAAAATTAAAGGGAATACTTTACAAACCTGAGGAATTCGTGGAGCTTTCTTGTATATATCCCAAATTTCCTCCGCCTTGATCTCTCCTTTCTCAAGCAAAATATCTAAACCAGTATCAAGAGTTATTAGTTTCTCTCAGATATTAAGGACTGTTGGTTTTCATGTAATATAGTATCTAATAACACTAAAAGGTGATATTACAGTTCCATGATACTTCAAGGCGATCCATAACAATCAAAATAAATTTTATGCTGGATGGACACTAAGCCTGTAACTAAGTTTCCCCCTTTGTGGGTGCGGGGTTGTTGTTTGTTGCCTTTCCCGCGTGCATGTATATGCGTGTTTGGGGAAGTAATTGACTAGCGTACCTGTAATAGTTTCAACAGCTGAATGGTATTCTCTGAGAACAGAGGAACATTTCTCCACAGCAAAACGCATGTACTCGTCCCTGAGTGCTTCCAATTTTGCTGCAAGCTGAAAGGTAAAAGAATTTTACTCACATCCACTCACTATATCTTTAGCATAATGACGAGCACCATTTGTGGAAGTCAAATATGAAGGAGTAATGACGCATATAACTTCATAAACCTACATTAGGCACAAGATCACTCAGATTTCTATAATATGCCTTGCCAAATGCAGTCATCCCTGTTTGAAGAATCAAGAATTCTGCACGAGTTGAAGCTTCAGATGTGGCCGTTGCAGAAATCCAACACAAGTTATCAACCCCAAACATTTCCTCCTCAATGACTCTGGCTGTTTACACAAACAATTATAAGCGAGCAGCATGTTGCACTCAGCACCAGAAGCGAAGTTTGATAGCAAAATGAAACAACAACCGGGGGAGAAATCAAATTTTTTCACATTTTTCTGATGAACCCCAATAGGTTGTCATTTTTTATAGATGAGTTATCATAACATGAATGCAGAATTGAAAAGAAAAAGGGGGGAAAAAGGATTCACGTGCCAAGAATTACTATTCGACGATTGCATGACCAGAAGGAGAAGCAATTATTATGGTGGGAGAGAGCAAAAGCAGTGATGCTTAGATAAGCTTCGAATAAAAAGCAATGTACTAAACATGACAAAATAAAATTTCAGAACAGTGAATACTTGGTAAAATAGGGCATATTTATGAACTATTATTAAGGTGGGAGAGAGCAAAAGCAGTGATGCTTAGATAATAATCTTCAAATAAAAAGCAATGTACCAAACATGACAAAATAAAATTTCTGAACAGTGAACACTTGGTAAAATAGGGCACATATTTATAAACTAGTCACACAGGCCGCATATACTTGTCCCTTTTGTTCTAGTCTCTGCCACTCCTAAGAAGTTGAAGAGTATATATGCAGCACATGCAGAAAGCCACTAGGTCATCCTAACACCAGCACATGTTACACCACTTCCATATTCTGATATTGAGCCTGCAGTAGCAGTATGGGGCATAGTACGATTTTTCAAAAAGTAAATGATGAAATACAATTTGGAAGACTAAATTATCCTTCATCGGTAAAATAAATAAATAAATATAGAAAAGCATCATGTTTATGTTTGATGATTCAATCCCCAACCAAACTTTAAGCACCTAAGAGGTCACAGAGCATAGTATTAGACCACATATGATACATGTCAGTTACCAAAACAGAAAACATTTCCTATACCATGTATTCATCCTTGCTTGATCATTATCTACCGGGGAAATGGGAATAAGGATGGGGATGGAATTGTAGTTATTACTTTATTTAAATAGTTAACATATAGAAATAGTATGTTCAGGCAGAAGTAACTGCTACTGGATTGGACCGTAAGAAGAATTATCCAAGATACTTTGCAATATGCTATGTGGAAAGAATACAATCTTACACTGAACTATATAAGATTGTAAAGAATTAGGTTGTAATTTTATATTCTTGAAATGGATTACTTTGCTGTGAAAAGTACAACAATGGAGAGTAATAAATACTTACGTGCACATGCTCGCACTATAGAGTTCACATAATCAGATTTCCTGGAAAAGGCTTTCCAGAAGTTTCAGCATAACGCATATTTGGCTTGCTACGAATTGTGTTGATGTCAGTCTGCAGACAAATAAATACATATCAAGGCACTGATAGAAACAGAGTATCAAGGCCAGGAAGAAAGAATGAAAGACTGTCTATAGATGAAGAGGAGAAGGAAGGTTTTTTTACTACTTTTTTTTTTTTTAACTATTATGATGATGATGATGATGATGATGATGATATTGAATTCTTTCTCTGACCTCCATAAAGGGGCAATGAGGATCTGGATAATAACAGGCAAGAACTGCCACAGCTGCCTCTCTGTATGCCAACCTAAGCTTTAATTCCTCAGGAATTTCAGTACTGTCTTCTTGGCCTGTAGTGAACGTACCTTTTTGCTGCACGCAGGTGCAAGAGAATAATAAATCATTAGAAACAGTTCCTTCTCATATGAACCCTTAAAGAAATGTCATGAACAGTGTCTATGTGCAGGAGTAAGAAGAGTGACAGAAGTGAACCTACCCTCTTCAAGGCTTCCAGTAGTTCTTCTCGTCCAATGAAGTCTTGATCCTTTCTTGCAGTCAAAATTCCAGCTTCATTCCTGATTATTAATTATAAATATGTCTATCATCTCCCCTTTTGAGAATCAACAAAACATGAAAAGGGCTTGGCAAGAAACTACAATATGTTTTGAAGCTCAGCTCCTGTAAAATCCACTGTATGCTCAGCAATTTCTTCTAGGAGGGTTTCCTTTTCCTGTTCAGACCTGAAATATTTATTCCTAGCGTGGACCTGGTATTTCCACAGAGAACGCATTACATACACACCAAACACTAAAATTTTGAAATAGACTAGAAAATAAGAAACAACAAGAAGTTATACCTTTAATATGGCCAGTCTACCATCTTTAGATGGCAAGCCGACCCTTATTATTTTATCAAACCGACCCTTTCGCAAAAGAGCTGGATCCAATATATCCAAACGATTGGTTGCACCAATAACTAGCACCTAAGAAGATTATACAGCAGTCAGTACCACTAACATCCATGCTGATTAAAGAAAAAATAAATGAAAAGATGTAGCATGCCTGCGATGTTGATTCCTTGAATCCATCCATTTCTGTTAAAATCTGAAGCAACCCTTGCTCCCTTTCTGCTCCACCCTATTTAAGAACACAGACATAGACATAAGCTAGTGGCAATGGGAAAGAGTGAGGGCCCAATTAGAAATATGAAATCACAGTTTTGCTGTGCCCTGCGGGCAAATATGACTGATCTAGAAAGATTATAATGAAAGGAGGATATTAGATGCATAGTGCACAAATTTATTAACAATATAAATGATCTGATGTTAAAGTAAGACTAAGGCATGCTAGGTATGTTCAATCATATATATTTCTAAACATTAAGCAAAAACAAAGATTCCCCACTTAGATGCATTAGATTTACTTATCAACTGTGCTTGTTTTCATATTAGCAACTTCATCTATTTGCAATCAGTAGGGAAATGAAATACAAATTTAGTAGCAAAGGGATCAATCGTGATATATGCAAATGATTTAATGACAGCATCAAACCAATTAAGACATCCTCATGCCTTGGGACGGATAATGGTATTCAGAATTGAAATCACATCCACCTACCTCTTTGTGTGTTAACTAAAGGAAATCAACAAATTAAGAATTTTCATGATATACATGCACTGAAGACTGCTCTCATACCAAAAAGAAAAAAGAAAAAGAAAAAAAATAAGAAAATAAGAAAGAAAGAAAAAGAAAAGGGCAAAAAGAAAAAAAGGAGAAAGAAAAGGGGAAAAGAGAGAAAGATAGGTGACTTAGCGGCCATAAACATACACATTATAGAGAATTTACAACATAGAAACTAAGAAACCAGATAGCATCTCACCCCACCAATATCAGGCCCGCCACGTTTACTACCAATTGCATCAATCTCATCGATGAAAATTATAGATGGTGCAAATGATCTAGCACTAGCAAAAAGATCCTTAACACGAGAAGCTGCAACACCTACAAACATCTGCAAAATGAAATCCTGTTAGAAAGTGGAGCTTTCCTAGGATATCAGTGTATTCATAATTCATATTGAAAAAATGAACAAACATCAAGTGCAACACTCAGGTGGCAATGAAATGAAATGATGCCACATATTACACATGTATAAGCAGATTCTATTTGATGTATCATATACCACACAGTGGAAATACGTCAATATATAGGTGGAATATGTAACAGTATGTCATTTGTATTAAACATCTAGATGACATTTACTGGACAGCCACTTCCTCAAGAAGACAGAATCATATATGGTTCCAAAAGCACCCACTTTAGAAAAATCCAGAACATTAACTAATGAGGTAACTCAAAATAAACTAAGATAAACTTTCCCTTCCCTCACAACTCAGAAGAGATAGAATATATTGAATCTTATATAATAATCTGCAACTGCTATGGGGGCAGCTAACTTGTACATCTAGACTATCATACAACCAAGTCAATAAGGAAACCTAAAGATATATCTCTATTGCAGAATGTAAGGTAAACGGCCATCATTTAAGATTCAACATAAAAAATGAAGAGAAGATCAATCTGGCAGCATGATCAACTTGATTTTGGAACATCATATTATGTTGACAGAGAAAATTCCCATTAAAGTTTTTTTTCTTAAAATACCTCAACAAAATCGGTGCCGTTTGCAGCAAAGAAAGGAAGACCTGCTTCACCAGCAATGGCTTTAGCCAAAAGAGTTTTTCCAGTGCCAGGTGGACCATGAAGAAGCACGCCTTTGGGCAGTATATGCCTTTATCTTGGAACTCTATATCATTTTTTAGGATGCGGACAATCTCTTGCAATTCCCTCTTTATGTATTCCTGTCCAGCAAAATCATCAAACGTAACACCTGTAGTTTCTTCTGCTGATATGAACTTTGCCCTGGGGAGGGGAAAAAAGGGCAAAAACTTCTTGTTAGCTAACTGAACGCGTCATATTTTAAATGACAATGGATGCATATAATTTACAAGAACTGATAGAAAATTGACGTGGAGGCATATAAACAATCTGGTATACAACAAGAAAATCCTTTATCCCCCATCCCTCGGGGTCATCTATATAAATCTTTTTTTTCTCTGTTCATATCTATTCAGGGTCATCTTAAGCATATAAATAACATCTTCGTTTTAAATACAGTATACCAAATAGCTGGGAACGCCCTGCTTACTTGGAAAATATTAATGTTGTTTGACTGAGGAAGTGGCTTAAAAATATGTACTTTAAACTTCGCAGGAAACGATCAGTAGATAATTTACTGTTTCGGCAACTTCAATCCACTCACACATTCTCCTTCTACCAAGAGTTAAAATAAAAGATATTGGCATCATCATACTAAATTTGGTGCCCATGTGTATCATTCAATAATCCAATTTAATATAAAGGAAACAAACATTTCAATCCAATTCAAGTCGGGAAAAAGAAATCTTGCAACAGCTACATCCAATATTCCTGTGAACAATTAAAAAAAAAGGTTGCTACGTACCGACTTTTCCCCAAAGATCCAAGGGCCCGGCGCTTCAAGGGCTCCCTGCTTTTTTGGGAGGAGTACCCAAATCACATGGAATTAACTTTGAGTAAATTGGTCTTGCCATATTATCAATCCAGAGGTATAAACCAACTGCAAGGGCAAAAACGCATTGACCACACAACAGCAGTTGCGATAGTGGAGTAGACTTCGGCAGGTACAGTATCCACATTAATAACATCAACATTTACAAGTTGCTGGTGCAACTTCTGCCAAACATCATTCCAACCATCAATAGGCATTTGATCAACAATATGGCGCCGAAATACAATTTTTCTATTAGAGTTTCCACTTTCTTCCTCCGTTTTTCCGTCCTTGTAATAAGGTAAAATAACTGCAGAATTAATTAACAAAGTTTACAAAAAGTAGCACTCAGCAATGCAAATACTAGAATACGCAGTTTACATATTATGTGCATATGAATCATTGTAGGACCATACTATCACTAGACAGAAGACATTAATCCTAAGATAACTTGAAAAAGATAGAGAGCCATTTAATTTGGCAATCATCTGGTCTAAACAAGAGCGGCCTAATACCAGTATCAGAAGAATACCATAACCTACACAATTTTGGAATTAGGATGCATCTCTGCTTAACTATTGACATTAATAGTATGGGAGAAATGTATTGGCACGCTTCAAGCATTTTGCTTAGGACAGCATCAAATCCATTGACAGGAAAGAACTGCCATCAGAAGTCTGAAAGCATAAGCACTCACCAACTTAGCAGTGTTGACATAAATATCCAAAATATGTTGTTTTTCTCGTGCGTATTCAAGAAAGAGGTTTGGCTTTGGCTCCTTCCTAAACGCTAAGCAAACCACACAAGTAATAGAAATCATTCATCATTATGTAAGATAATATAAACTGTTGAATTTGCAATGACATTTGTTGATCTAAAAAATCACAAGAATCATCTATTACATCTTAGCTTTTGCATCCTAAAGTTGGAGTTTCTAAATTGATATTATTATAAAGAAAGACAAGAATCATTGTGGTCAAATAAAGGAGTTCACCTAAACAGAAAAAAATTATGAGACTACTTAAGATGGCTATTTCACTTGAGAAGCAAAATTCTTCACTAAATAATGTCAAAGTCCTATTGAATTAGAGGGTTGATCTCACTTCTTACAGGACAAACAATTTTGTCCTAAAGATATTTTGTTGCCAAAACTCTCTTCAACGTTTACATCATTAATAATTTCACTAATGAATTAAGTCATCATTATTAATTCACTCACCAGAATTTAAGTCGACATTTTACCTTTCACCCTTCTAGTTCCAAAATTTTGGACTCTGGCAGTATTCAAATTCTTGGTCTGGTAAAACCTTAAGTATTTCATCGCTGCAGCGTAAATAATGTGAAGCACTTCCTGAAGCTAGATTGCGTAATTTGAAATAGAGGAAGAAAGGTCAAGTATATAAGTAATTTTATATTTAACAGCCATTGTTTCACTTCCTCAATGTCAGATAACCCGGTATTTACTTTAATATTTCAATTTTAATTTCATGCTGCACTTTATTTAAGAACTTAAATTAATAAAAAGAACAGATAAGAATAATTTACTGGGGAAAACTTTTTTCAAAACATCAGTGTCCCATAGTAAAGGGCCAAAGGCTTCATGCATTATAAAGCCGGTCATTCTGGGAGTCAAAATCAACTTCAAGATTGCAGTAGATCTCAAAATATAGAATAAAATAGAAAGAACTGACTTGGAGCAAATTGAATTAGTAATGTTAATGAATTAAAAAACTTCAAGAACAAAGTGCAATCTCTATAAACTGGCAAAGAAGTGGTATTAATTTCTGTGTGACGTAGAATAAGAACTCGATAACTAAATTTTGATGGTGTAGACTGTCTAAAAATCACTGAATACAAGTCATCAGATAACAGGATCCATACTTCAGACGTGAGGCTAATCGAAGCCACTCGTGCAGAGCTAAGACGCAGGGCTCGAAGCCCGCGTCTCAATACCACTGCAATGCCAAGACGTAGAAATAAAAGCCTGCGTCTCAGCACCACTTCAGTACTCAGACACGGAGCTTGAAGCCCGCGTTTCACACGCGAAGCTCGATACAGAGTTCGAAGCTCGCGTTTCAACACCACTGCGGCGCCCAAACGCGAAGTATAAGACCCACGTCTCAGACGAGAGCTCGACACAGAGTTTGAAGCTCGCGTTTCAACACCACCGCAGCACCCAAACGCAGAGCTCAAGACCCACGTCCAGCGTTACTTCAATGGATAAAAGCAGAGCTCAAACCCGTGTTTCAACTGGAGAGGAGCCATGCATCTCAGTTATAACCACCCACATTACTGAGTCAAGTACTGCCCACGTAATGAGGACAGCTAACCCCATTATGGAGAGTTTTTAGGGGACAATTTTACCCTTGAAACCTTATAAATAGCTCAGTTTGTTATTGAAAAGGGTCGGAATTCTTCAGCTGAGAAATAATGATAAAGAGTTAAACTCTTCTACCAACTTGTTGAGTTCAAGTTTTTGCCTAAGTCTCTTTAAGATTTCATTGGATAGGAGCTGTGCTACTCCATTTGTGATCCAAGGAGAAGACTTCCAGAAGAGCTTGACATTCACCCGATCAACAGAAAACAAGAATCACTTTCCACCGCTACGCAAAGAACCCAGCCTAAAACAAAGAGAGATCTGAGCTTGAGTGTCGAGTGATTGTAACTTTTCATTAATTCAAGAAAAATTTGCAATACACTTTCAACATTCCCTCCCCGTATAAGAGATGGCGACTCCGCTGGGGACTACTTTCTCCACTGATGAGCAAGTTGTGGGGTAAGGTGACGTCAGTTTCATGGGAAAAAAGATCGAGTCACTCATTATGGAATTCAACCAGGCAAAGTATGAAGAGTTCGTCTCTTCTGGCTCCAAGAGCCCCAAGGTGGCACAACAGTACCGCAGGGTCTCCTTGGAGATCCGCTCTCAAGTCCCTTCGGAGACTTCCCCAAAGATGGCCTGCGCAAACAGCGCCATTTTTGGTCGCGTCACTCGCGTGGTCCGCGTCAAGGTCTGCCACGAAACCCGCGAGGCCAACGTTGTTGAAGGCCAATCTTGCCACGCCCCTTCTCTTTCTCAGCTCCAGGTTACGGGGGTCCCCAACAACCCGTGAAGCATAACCGGAATGCTGAACATAAACAAAGGCGTCGAGCATGTCAACAACAGATGGAAGAAGCTGGAAAAGCCATCTGTCTAGCAGATACAGGACGCGAGGTTCAACCCCGTGTCTCTTCTAAACAGCATCAGACGCGTGAAGTCTGCGTCTGTATACCAAAGCGCGGAGCTCACGAGGCTCGCATTTCTGAGGCCCTACCTCACAGACGCAATGTTCAGCAACGCGAGGTCCGCGTCTCTTCTCAGAGATACGAGACCCGCGTCTTTATGTCAAAATGCGGGACTCATGAAGTCCGCGTCTCTCAAGTGTCGCCAGACAAACGCGACAATTAGGAATGTGAGGTCCGCATCTCTTCTCAGCAGAGGCGCGAAACCCACGTCTCAAAGCCAAAACGCAAAAGCCGCGTCTGTTCTACAGAACGTGAACTCCGCATTTTTGAACCTTGCATCACTGAAACTTGCAAAGTTAACATTCGCTCTCCGACGGCTAGAGTCAGAAGGGAGTTGAAAAGTCCTCGTCCTCAGAGACTCAAGGTTGGTCTCTTCGATCCCCCACCGACAGATCTAAGAGATTACTTGACAAAGAAGATGAGTGTTCATCAAATCACTCCATTGTACTGCTGTGAACGGCTTATCACAACGGTGCTATCTGAATGCCACTGCAAACAGTCGATGTTCAAACGGTTATCATCTACGTCAGTCGCTCACTCGGCCAAAAGGCATCGTTCCCGCACAAGGAGAACTTTCTCTGATACGGAGTACCCCGAAGTTACTGGAAACGTGGTAGGTCCAAGCACTACGCCAAGTAAGACTAAGGGGAAGCAGCTAATAGTCAGCTCTGACGAGTCTGACACCGAGCCGGAAGGAGTGTACCGGCATACCCGCACTCGAACTGACGTAATAGCCCCAGTGGACTATAGTGCCCTAACCCGGGGCATCGAAGTAAGCGAGTCACACTCTGCCATCGCAGAATCACATGCCTCGAACTCTTCTGTAGAGAAAGAAGTCTTTGCATATACGGCAAGCACTCCTGAAGAAATGGCCAGACGCTTTGAGCAGCAAGCCCAGACCTAGAAGAAGCAACTCGATATGATTCGTGCTCAATAAGAATCTATCAACAGCCTCAAGCAGATGCTTTCACAACTGTTTGAGAATAAAAAGAAGAAGCGTAAGGCCAAGACGCCTTCCAAAAAGTCCAAAGGCAAACAGAAGGAAGGGGAAAGCACGTCTTCTGCATATAATGAGGAGGAGGAGCATTCCAACTCTGAGTTGTCCAAACCTCCATCCGAAGAGGAAGGCAACTCAGAGAATACAAGCACTCATTCAAAAAGAATAAGTAAACTGGAACGTCTTGAAGCCCTTGCCAGTCAGAAAGGCCTACAAGAAGAAGGAGGGTCCGACCGTACCCGGCTGAGTGGGATCTTACCCCGTATCCTCCTAAGTTCAAATCTCTGACCCTGCAGGCCTTCGGCGGCATGGGGTCACCGAACCAGCACATATACTACTTCAAGTCTCAAACAGGAAATGTAGTATCAAATGATGTCATCCTGACACGTTTGTTCATCGGCACCCTAAAGGGGATCACTTTTGAATACGTTTGTATAGGCAGTGGCAGACTTCTTGGCTGAGCATCCAGATCCAAAAGCGACCAAATTTTATGAAGATCTCTCAGACGAGCTCGCTGAAATTTGCTTGACCCAGACGTCTTTTGAAGGACAGGTGTGGCAACTCTTCTTCGACGGCGCATCAAGAACGGGTCCTCGAGGAAATATCATAGCAGGAGTGAGGGTAGCACTTGTCTCCCTACAGAACTACGTAATCCCTCGTGCATTCTCATTAACTGAGTCATGTTCCAACAATGTAGCGGAATATAATGCTCTCTTGATCGGGATGTAAATCGCCGATGAGATTGGCGTTAAAAATCTCGAAGCACACGGTGATTCAAAGCTCATCGTTAACTAGGTTCGCGGGGAGTACGAAATCAGACATGAAGACTTAGTACCCTATCACAACGCAACTATCCATATGGCAGAGAGGTTCAGAAACTTCTACATCGACCATGTACCTCGCCAGTAAAATGCGTATGCAAATGCACTGGCGTCCCTCGCTTCCTCCTTGGCTCTTCCAGCCGGAGCGGCAGAGAAAGTACTCGTCTACAGCCATGACTTGTACTGTCCAAAACTCACCCTCGAAAATGATCAGATTTCAACAGGGAACCTTCAAGTCAAAGAAACTCTAGAGACTTCGGCAGGTCCAGAGCTTAGTGATTGGCGATTTCGTATATTGACTACGCATTATACGGCATTTACCTGATGACCCTAAAGAGGCGGCTGCCATTAAAAAAAAAAGCCCCTAAATTCTACTACAATGCGATCACAAGAACACTGTGTCACCGATCGCATGATGGAATCCTCCTCCGCTGCTTGTCATATAAAAAGGCACAGGAAACACTCAAAGAAGCTCATGACGGTATGTGTGGAGCTCCCAACCTGGTCCAAAACTTGGAGATCGACTCCAAAGACATGGACATTATTGGCCAAAAATGATCCCTGACGCTATCGCTTACGCTAAGCGATGCCACGATTGTCAGATCCTGTAACGCCCCGATCCTGCGGGTACGGAGACGTTACTGCGACGTATATACGCAGGTCAGAAAAAACCCTCACGTATATACGCTAAGCATCAGTATCAGCAAGAATCAGAGTACGGAAGCACGTGGTGCATTATACATTCCAACATATGAGTACAGTTACAAAGTTATCACAGGAAGTGACACAATATTACATGAATATTACATTACCAATAAGGCGCAAATGCGAGAATACAAGGAGATGTACAAGTATGAATAGTACAAATGGAGCTCAGAGTCATAACAGGAAAACTCTAGAGCCGAACAGGGGGGCCTGGAAGGATGGGGCTCTGGACGGTCTGCTGGAGATCCACGCTACCGCTACGCCACTCTGATCAGCAACTGGGAGAATCCACACGCTCCAAACTCCAAGACCTGGACATGAGGATCCAGAGGACTCAGAACTCCCCGGCGAGTGGTGATGCAAAAGCCAGATGGCGAGCATGGATAAGCACATGAGTATCGATAAGTCTGAACCATAAACATGAAAACCGTGTCGTAGGCACAAGCATGCAGGAGCAAGTAGATATACAGCAGTTGATATCAAGCAGGGAAAACTCATGATATGATAAGATAAGAGCAGGAGACTAGTAGAATAGAATACAAGTGGAAAGGCAGGATATGAGCAGGTATAGTGTAATAATCATAAAACTGGAAATCCGAAATAAAATCCGATACAAGCAATCATGGCAAGGCATACTACAGATTCATAGCTGGCATCTTTTATTATTATTATTACTCGTCTTACCCCGATGTCTAGATATGTGAACTAGCGTCCCAGCACACATATATCCACATCTGAGTAAAGCAAGATTGTTATTGGAAACCAACGGGGGTATCAACGAACAATGTTTACAGTGGGTCCCGTACATGCCCGGGACCACGACCCAGGACGTCCCATCGCTGGTGTATGGAACCGGCCGCAAGGCCTTCAGGAGGGTCTTATAGAATGCCCTTATCAAGATGGTACCAAGAAGGAGGGAGCCAGCACTCCCCTCGGTCGCCTGGAGGCCCACAGGTCAGACCGGAAGTTTTAGTTGCACAACATGCCTAGTACTACTGTAAACACGAACATATGTTGATAGCCGCAAGTTTCCCCCCACCCGATGCAAGTTGTTCCTTTTTATGATTTATTAGGTAATTATCAGTTTACGGGAATAGCAGGTGCAAGACATGATCAGGAGTTCAGTAGTACATGAGTACTATAAATTCAGGTCACTGTATATGTAATACAGGATAACAAGTACAAGATTCAAGTCACTGCATGTAATGCAGGATAACAAGTACAGTATTCCGTAAATGTGATAATCACAGGTCAAGTATTAATATATAAGGGGGCAGGTGATAAGTCATGTCATAGTAAGAAGCAAGTGTCAAGTGGCAAGTCGGGTGTCAGGTGATGACACAACAGTTGTCAGGTGATACAGTCAGATGTCAGGTATTAGCATGTAGATGGTAGGTATCAAGCAAAAGCATGACAAGTGTAAATATATCAAGCATGTATTTGGCAAGTGATAAAATAATAGCTGAGCACAATCAAAGAAAGTGTTAGTTCCAAACAGCATAAATTGTGAATAATACAAGTCGACCAGATGAAATGGGAAAGTCAAGAGGAAGGCGAGAACACTCGCCTAAATCCTTGAAAAACACGGTGAAATCCCTGATCTCTGGAATCCAGAAAATCAACACGTTAGTGCGTTAGAGAGAAAGTGATAGAGAGAGGAGGAAATTAAGAGAGAGAAAGAGAATAAGAGAGAGGAGAAAGAAAGTGAGAGCTAGAGAGAGGTCCATGGAGAGAGAGAGTGTACAGGGAAAGAGAGTATGGGGAGAGAGATTGAACAGGAAGACGCGGGCTTGAGAGTGAGACGCGGGGGTCGCAGACGCGGGGTTCGCGTTGCATAAATGCCCACAAACGCAGGGTTCGAGACCCGCGTTCAAGTCAGGACACGAGGAGAACGCGGACGCGGTCGTGGGTTCCGCGTCGCGTTAGCACGAGAAGAACACAGATGCGGGCATAAGCTCCGCGCCGCGTTGACACGAGAAGGACACGGACGCGGGCATAAGCTCCGCGCCGCGTCAATACAGGAACGCGAAGGCCGCATAATACAAGTATCAAGAACGCGAAGATTCGCGTTAAGGAATAGCTTGGACGCGGGGGTGAGATACGCGTCAACAATTAACAGAGAAAGAGGGAGTCAGAAAAATGGAAAAATGAGAGACGCATGGATGGGGAAGAGAGAGGGACGCAAGGAATGAGGGAGAGGAGACGCAGGTTTAGAAAAGAAAAGAAAAGAAAAGAAAATGGAAGGAAAAGAAAGAAGGAAGGAAGGAAAGAAATGCAAAGGAAAGAAAGAAAGAAAGAAGAGAAGGGGGAGGTAGGCCGACCGTGGCTTGGCGGTGTTCGCCGGCGGCGACCGGAGTTGGCCGGAGTTGGCCGGAGTTGGGTTGCCAAGGCCCCAAAGAGAAGGAGGTTGATGGTGCAAGTCTAGTACAAAATGAATTTTTGGAGTTTTGGAAATGGTGTTTCGGAGGGCGAACCTATAGTTCGTTGGAAAGAGAATGACGAGGAGAAAAAGATGGTATGCTTGGTGGTGGTCAAGGTGGTGTAGGTGGTGGTGGAAATGGTGGAGAAGGTGGTGGTGGAGATGGGTTGTTTGGTGGAAAGAGAGGAAGAAGAAGAGGGTGGAGGTGGTGTTGTGGTTGTTGTTGTTGTTGTTGGAATGGAGGAGGAGATGGAGGAGAAAAGGGTGGAGTAGTTGGTGGAGAAAATGAAGGGATAAATGGTGGAGAATGGGTGGCCAAAGGCAAGCCCATGGCTGCCATTTTCGTGGCCTGCTCTCTGTTGGAAGAAAGGAGGAGGAAATAATAATGATGGAGAGAGAAAGGAGGAGGGGGTGTATATATAAGGGATAAATGATTATTATAATGCCATTGAAGTTCCTTTTGAATGAA
This sequence comes from Agave tequilana, assembly GCA_038442645.1. NCBI lineage: Eukaryota > Viridiplantae > Streptophyta > Magnoliopsida > Asparagales > Asparagaceae > Agave > Agave tequilana. Next base: position 18,201 of record JAVJIF010015843.1, read on the forward strand.
ACTTGCGTTTCATTCAAAAGAGAAAAGCTGCGTCTCAATAAAGCAAATCCGCGTCTAGGCAAAATAAAGCCAGACGCGGAAATAAAAGTTGCATCGGGAGGAAAAACACGAGATTCCGAAAAGACAAAAAAGCATGGTGATAAGACTTGGAGTTGATCTTGCTGGACAAGCATTAAATGCTGTATGGAGAGGATCTCTGCATTAAATGTGGGTTGGTGAAACTCGCGTCTGAGAAAGGAGAGAGAAAATGGGAAAAAGAGAAAAGTGGAATATCTGGATAAAATTCCGGTATCTGGGAAAACACCGAAAACTCCGGAAAAGTCCAAAAATTTAAGTAGCTTGGAAAGCCTCCAAAAAATTCTCAAAAATAATAAATATTATATAAAGATTTTTGGTGAAATCGATTTTCAGAAATTCAATCCCATTTTCAAAATAAAAATCCTGAAGTCAACTGTCAATACCGGTCTACACCGGGTCGGCCGGATTTTTGATAAAATCTGAAAAATCTCAGAAAATTCTAAAAGGAGAAAATATAATTTTAAGAAGTAATATGAAAGCGGAATCCAGAAATTTGATTCCAATTGCAAACTAAAATTTCTGGAATCAACCGGCGATACTGGCCGACACCAAATCCAGTGGAATTTTGATAAATTTAGAAAATTCCCAGAAAAAGTATTTAGATAGAAAATATGATTTTAAGAAGATATGGGAAAGCCGTTTCTTGAAATTCAACTCCGTTTGTAAATTAAAAATCCGAGAATCGATCAGTGGCACTGGTCGACACCGGTTTGAAGATTTACAACTTAATTCAGGAAAATTTCAGAAAATCATGAAAAATCTAAAATATTGGAAAACGATGTTTAAAATTGAAATTGGTCAAATCGGAATAGCGAAAAGACCAAATCGAGCAATTCACTAGAATCGGGTTCCCTGTTCAGACTAGGGCTGATTCCGAGTTCACGAATCCAAATCCAAGGCAAAACGATCATATAAATAATCATAATACAAAACAAATACAGGAAGTAAACCAAAAATACGATCAAAAAATACGAATACGCAACTAAATACGTATTCCGGGAGCGGGGTGTTACAGATCCATTATGACTTCATTCACCAAGCACCAGGACATCTTCGCCCTACAACTTCTTCATAGTCATTCGAAATGCAGGGAATGTATGTGGTTGGTCCTACCAGCCCACCTTCATCCAAAGGACACCGGTTTATCTTAGCCATAACTGATTACTTCTCCAAATGGGCGGAGGCTGTCCCCTTGAGGGAGGTAAAGACATCTGACGTGATCAAGTTCATTAAACATCACGCGGTCTACCGCTTTGGCGTGCTACGACGGGTCATCCATGATAATGGGCCTCAGTTCGTCAGCCAAGCATTCCAAAGATTCTGCAACAAGTTCAGAATCCAGAGTGTGTCTTCAACGGCATACTATCCAGCCGCTAACAGCCTTGCAGAAGCTTTCAACAAGACCATTGGGAAACTTCTCAAGAAATTCGTCTCGACGAGCCAACGCGACTGGGATGATAAGTTAGGTAAATGCTTATGGGTTTATCGCACAACAGTAAGAACCCCAACGAAAGTTACATCGTTCTCTTTGGTATACGGGTGTGAGGTCGTACTCCCACTAGAAATCCAGATCCCATTTCTACATGTTGCCTTGACAACGGAGATGACAAATGAGGAGAAGCATCGACTGCGACTCCGGGAGCTGGAAGCTTTAGACGATAAACGTCTGCAATCTCAACAGAAAATCGAGCTTTATGAAGCTCGAATTTCAGAGCCTTCAATAAGAAAGTCAAGGAGCGGACTTTCAAGAAAAGTGACTTGACTTAGCTGTCAGAAGACCCATGGTGATGACGCATAAGACCAAAGGAAAATTCCAGCCCAAATGGGAAAGACCATTTGTAGTAGAGTCAGTCTACTCAAATGGAGCATATCGCCTCATAACCCCAAATGGCGATACGCTCATGATGCCGATCAACGGCAGATTCTTGAAATACTATCCTTAACATGATTCTTCTCATGATCAGGTTAACATTACACCTCTAATCAAAACTTTCAGATCTAAGATATTTGAAAGAGCACCAAAAAAAAGCTTCTTTCTTCAATGGATCACATTACGATCGATCATTGCTGAGCCGACTGAACATTGGTTACGTCATGATGCATGATGTAAACATCGAAGAAAAGACAAAGTGTGAAACTTCAGTTTTAGCCTTGTTACTCTTCTCTAGGTTATCTATCAAATTCCGACGCCTCTGAAGGCTAAGGATAGAGGAAAATGTTAGCTTTTAAGTCCAACATCAGTCATCGACAACTCATCATACTGAGGAGAATAGCACGGCGAGCCCAACTCAAACGGTAGTTGGTAAAGGCATACCAAATTCGTTAATAGTTGAGGGTTTACTAAAAATCCTAAGGGACTTGGTCCCGTCTTTCCCTCCAAAATCTCTTACCAATTGCCTCCCACGGAATGGTAGGACCACGAAAATACTTGCATCCATTTTCCCGACGAAATGAGCACAGACTTGTCACGTTAACAGTAAACCTCTGACAAGTCATTTTCCTTAATCCCCAATGGGGTTCGTGGGGTTCGTCAAGTTAATATTATACCTCTGACAATTTATTTTATTTCTCCACCAAAGTCCCCTACCAATTCTCTCCCACAGAGTGGTAGGTCTACAAGCTCAATCACTGCTATGTTAACACTATACCTCTAACAGTGAAAAGTTTCAATGCTCCCCAGCGAGTACGAACTTTCACTTGTCGCTCCCTTACATGGAGTCACAAGTCTTCAAAATTGTCAAGTTAACACTACACCTCTGACATTCCAAATTTCACTTGTCAATTCTCCTCAATAGAATGTCAAGTCCTCAAAATTGCTCATATCGCAAATCAACTCTTGTTGTCATGTTAACACTACACCTCTGATAAATTACTGTTAAAGTTTAATATCACACCTCTAACAGTGATTAAGTTATTGTCAAGTTCAACATTAAACCTCTGGCAGTCACTTTCCTTTAGATTCCATATCGAAGCTGAGACGAGCAGTGCTAAGTTTAACATTACACCTCTAACATCCAGTTCATTGTTAAGTTCAATAATACACCTATGACAATGACTTTCCCTCGAACTTCTGTATCAAAGTCGAGATGACTAGTGTTAAGTTCAAAATTACATCCCTAGCATTACCTCCACTGTCAAGTTTAGCACTACACCTATGACAGTGGTATTTTCAGTTTTCCCTAAACGAAATTGAAATTCCTGCGGAGCTAAGTTAACATCACACCTCTAGCTCACATCCTTGTCAAGTTAATATCACACCTCTGACAAAATTCAATCCAATCCTTTAAGTTAATATCATACTTCTGACGGTAAAGAAATACTTAGATCCCTGACGGGTCTAATCTTCCTTGTTATTCTCGTCAATAGAATGGCAGGTCCACTTAAAATCACTGTTAGGTTAATATCACACCTTTAATAGTGTTCTCACTAATCCCCAGCTGAGTCTTATTTACGTTAATACTAAATCTCTGATGAAGACTTAATCACAATCCTCTGCGGAGTGAAACTTGTCATTCTCATCCATAGAATGGCAAGTCCATAAAACATATTCCACTCTTGTGAAGTTAATATCATCTCTGACAGTAACCTTTATAAATTCCTTAAATGAAATTTTCCAACTTTGACTTGCTAAGTTAAAATATTACACTTCTAACAAATCAAAGATAATACTTCCACTTGTCTGATTTTTAATGCAAAAAGAAAGTCAAGGCAAATAGGAAGACGGAAAAAGTGTCACTTTTATTGATATTCAAAAATATGAAAGTGATACAAAAAGCTTGCTTATCCAATAAGATTGAATGTTGCAACAAAGGAGTACAAAGAAGTCCCTCTTGCTCAGCGAAAGGTTGCACTCATTCCTCTAAATGCTGAAGATGCACAAATTTCATCTTCTTGACTGTGGCCGGAAACAGCAGACCAACTTCCTCTCCTCTTGAGAACAATGGTGTTTCTCGAGGTGGAAATGCAAGGGAGCATTCTAATTCCACCCAACCAACTGGTGTGAAGGTCTTCACGAGGTCGTAATCCTTCGCTTAATGGGAAGCTCCGCCACCAGAAAGTCATCTAATAAGCATGGGTTTTCCGTTACTGTCACTTCTTTGAACAAGATTGGTGAAGGGAAGATCAAACCTTACTGGTGACGTCCTCTTTCCTGTGACCTTCAAATGCGCCATGCTCATTGTGATCAGGAAGGATCTAAGACCTTACTGGTACATCATATCCAATAATATCTTGATGTGTATCGAGAACCGCGCGGATCTTCCTCGCCTTTGGACAGAAGTTCTGACTCCTCAAGTGGTCGCCAATCGAACAACTGGTCATTTCATATCTACCTCGATGGACACGACAAGGACACTGGAACCCGCACCAACGATATGGCCACGACCTGCAAGAAGGAAAAATACCCAAGGGTTAAAACATGAATCTGGAAGCACAGACGCGGGTCTTAAGTCATGGCCTCTAAACGCGAGTCTTATACACGAATCTCGCGTTCAAAGCTTCAAGACGCAGAGTTTACCACGCTTTGCAAAGAAAAAAATGGATCCGAATGCATAGCCCAACATTAGACACGCGTCTGAGGATTGAAACGCTGGGCATATATTAGAGGCGCAGACGCGGGCCTTAAAAAAATTTTAAAGTCACTCCAGACGCATGTATTATATGAGAGGCCCGCGTCTAAGGCTTCAAGACGCGGAGTTCGCCACATTTGCGTCCAAAGACTTCAAAAGAGCATACACAAGTCAATTTTCTAAGTCATGAACTCCAGACGCGAGTCTTATATGCAAAAGCTCGCGTTTAAGACTTCAAAATGCAGAGTTCACCATGCTCGCGTCTGAAGAACTTGAGACTTAGAAGTCAACAAGCTCGCGTTTCATCAATTAACGCGAGGATCGCGTTTGCAGAGCATGGACACATGGATCTCAAATCGACTGTCTAAACTTCAAGAAAGAGATTTTCAGAAGTTTCAGGAAGAGATCAAGGACAAAATCTCCTCATAACCGGTCATGACAGAGCTTCAAGGAAACAAAGGCTTATCATAAAAAAGCCATTTCCAACCTGAAGAAAAGTTCTTTAAAGGAAGGACATCATCCATCAAGACAAGGCCATGAAAGCACCTGAGAAGATGCTTTTTGATTTTGAAATCACTTAACAGTGATAATCTTCGAAGAAGATTGCAAGAAAGCATCATAGCTTTGGGTTTGTTCAAAGAACTTTGAAAGTTCTTCAGGATGCAGGCATGAAGAAGACGGTCCAAGAACCCTAAAGGTTCTTCAGAGCACCTGCCCATGAAGAAAAACAGTCAAGATGAATGACTGTTAAAAGGCTCATGACCTATTTATAGGCTCGCTAATGACCATTAATTAACGGCATAAAAATCAAAGCCGTTCTTAAAGACCAATTGATAGCCTTAATTCGCGAAGCGAATATCAAATCCAGTCTGAGTGAGACACATGGATTTTTGCTCCGGGAAGTCCCAACGACACGCATCCCCAACCCTCAACGTCGACTTTGCCTCGAAAGATCCAGCGAGATCTTTGCGTCTCTATAAACTGCATGCGACGCTTCAAAGGTTGCGTTTTGAAGTCAGCGTCCCTTCGCAAACCAAAGGTTGAGCGTCTTTAACAATCCAAGGTCGCGTCTTAAAATCCGCGTCCTTCCACGAACCGAGATATGCGTCACTTCAACAAAGTGAGAGCTGCCTCTTCACTTCGAAGACCGCGTCTCTTCAGTATTCTCTGGCTCGCGTTTTGGCAAAACAAGAAAATTGCGCCTCTATTCCCAGCGAGAGCTACAAGTTCGCGTTTGTAACGCTCAGAGTCATGTTTCTACATCAAGTGAAAGGTGTGTCTTCACTTTGAATGAAACTCGCACCTTGGCAAAACAGCAGAGCCGCGTTTCTTCAACAAAGAGAAGTATGCATCTCTACCTCGAAGTCTGCGTTACTTCAACAAAGTGAGAACAGCGTCTCCACTTTGAAGTTCACGTCTCTCCAATAAATAAGAGTCGTGTTTCTACTTCAGACGAGGTCTGCGTCTCCAAGATAACATGAGCTTTGTGTTTACAAGACCTGTGTTCAGTTTTTACTTCTGCAATCAGTTCAACAGAACATTGGTAAAAGCAGATGACTATTCTCCCGGTTCAATAGTACACCAACAACCAGCTCAGAGCACTAAGGAGGTCTGAACTGCGTATCTAGACACTCACGACGATCATCTCTGGTGGCTTCAAAGAGTTTAACAGTACACTCATGAGACCAAATTCAGACAAGATCGAGCTCAATGTATCACAGAAGATTGTCAATCCAGTCTTGAGAGCTTGCTGCTAAAAGGAAGGTCCAAAGTATTTTAAAACCCGTCCCAGTCAACCGCAGAGTTTCGAAAACTTTGGAGGGAGTTCTGTAAACTGTCTTAAAATCATTGAAAACAAGTCATCAGATAATAGGGTCCATGATTCAGACGCGAGGTTAATCGAAGCTACTCGTGCAGAGCTAAGACGCAGGGCTCGAAACTTGCGTCTCAACACCACTGCAATGCCAAGACGTAGAAATAAAAGCCCGCGTCTCAGTACCACTTCGGTACTCAGAAACAGAGCTTGAAGCCCGCGTCTCACACGCAAAGCTCGATACAGAGTTCGAAGCTCGTGTTTCAACACCACCGCAGCTCAAGACCCGCATCCCAAACGAGAAGCTCGACACAGAGTTTGAAGCTCGCGTTTCAACACCACCCATGGTTCAAAGACTCGGCCGAGTCGAAGACGAGTCAGCCGAGTCGAATCCGTCTCGGCCCGCTCCGAGACGAGTTCGAGTCACGAGTCGGTCGACTCAACTCAGAGGAGACCGACTCGGCCGAGAATCGGAATTGACTCGGTCGACTCGGCTTATGATTACGATTTTGTGCCTCATCGCAATTCATTGTGGAAATAACTACATTAGCATGTATTTATGAATGTAGTTTGTGCAATTTACTATATTGTGCATGTATTTTGATATGCTTATACCGACGACGCGTGTATTTATACTTTCGCTTTATATTTAGTGTGCTAGGTGATATATTTTGGACATGTGATACATGAATGTGGATGTCTACATTTTTAAGATTTGTCGTGATTTTTTCAGAATTTTTTGAGCTTTCTATGTGGTGTTTTGCGCGTATCACCCGATACCGATCCGAGTCGCCGAGACCGATCTGTCTCAGTGCTCGCCGAGTCGGCGGCCGAGACCGCGACTGTGAACCATGACACCACCGCGGCATCCAAACGCGGAACTCAAGACCCGCGTCCAGCGTTACTTCAATGGCTAAAAGCAGAGCTTAAATCCGCGTTTCAACTGGAGAGGAGTCATGCGTCTCAGTTATAACTATCCCCATTACTGGGTCAAGTATTGCCCACGTAATGAGGACAGCTAACCCCATTATAGAGGATTTGTTGGCCCAAAGGCCTTCCACCCTAGTTTTGATGATGATTAACTCATGTAGTTATGTGTACTAATAATCTTGTGTTATTTAGTTTCAGATCATTAATCAAGTTATTAGTTGGTGAAAGCTTCCACACATCTTTCACAAGTTGATTCAAGAGCCCGAGCGTCAAAGATCATATATATAGCACTTGCTCGATGGATCAAGGAGTTTTGGATCGAGTCGGCTTGGAGATTGCGCTCTACAAGAAGACTTCGGTACCATAGTTTAGTTTTATGTTTAGATCCAAATTTGTAAAGATTAGAACAGTATGATAATGCTCAAGTTCACAACACACACGTTTCATGTTTTGAATATTGGTTTTTTTTTGGTTTTTCGGTTTTAGGTTTAACCGATCTTGGTTTTCATGAATAGATAGATCAAAACAAGTTTACATGGTTTAATGTATATATGATTTGTTCTATATACATGCATGCTTTAATTTCCTAGACAAACTTAGTTTGACTCCCTTATTCATGTGTTATATGTTTTGGTATTTTTGACAAAACATATTTTGGAATTAATGACAAAAACTATGATATATATTTGTTTCATGTATATTGGATTTCTATCCATATGCATCATGCTTAAGTGTGTTTAAATATCATGTTTTTGTATTTGGAAGAGTTTTGGACAAAACGTATTTTCTATTCAAAATCCAAGTTTTTAGAAAATACAGTTTTTGATTTTTGGTAAAAATGATTAGACACAAAAATAGTTCATATTGATTGATATTTGAGCTAAACTTTTTACCACATGTTTATATATCAATGCAAAATGATAAAACTATTTTTGGTGATTTTTAGAAATGATAAAAGAATTTTTAATATGTTTCTAACCCAGTTTTCTGTTCCGAGCTTCACCAGTCGACTAAGTCAACTGACCAAGTCGACTAGGATGAAGTCGGTCGACCGGGCCGGTCGACCGACGTGCACAGATCTGTGCACGTTTGGAGACACTGGGACGGTCGACCGGACCGGTCGACCGGACTGAGAGCAGAGCTCTCTGTTTGTTTGGGTCGACCGGGGCGGTCGACCGGTAGCTGCCAACGGGCAAAAATTGACCGTTGGGCGGTCGACCGGCAGGGTTATTTTGGCAAAAATTGCTGCCAACGGCTAATTTCCAGATTTGCCTATAAATACCCTTTGGCAAGAGTTTTTCTCTAAGATTTTTTGTGCGAATTTTTCCTTACTCTCTGGTGTTTTCACAGCAATTAAAAAAGATTTTTGGATTCAAATTGAACAATCTTTTTGGTGTTTTTATTAGGGTTTGAAAAATCAAAGAAAAGAGATTTTGGGAAAAGCTTTTGTTTGAACTTCACTATCCTCATTTTCTATTATTTCCCAAAGATTTTCTTTGAGTTGCTGGTTTCAAATCCCTTGGTTTTCTCCACACTTGAGCAAAAATCTACTATCTTTTCTATAGGATCTTTGTGTGTGGGAAAAGAGATTGTTTGTGGTTGTTGTTGAACCACCAAGTTGTAAACCCTCTATACTTTGCTTGTGCTTTTCCCTCTTGGGTTGAGGAGGTTGTTTGTGCAAGTGGTTTGTATCCCTCAAGTTGTGAGGTGATCCTTGCTTGGCTTTGTGCTAATCCCTCGGGTTGTGAGGTGATTGTTTGTTGGCTTGGAGTTGTGCCTCAAGGAGGAGGTTGTGTTTGTAAGGAGAGGAGTTGGGTACTCCTTGTATTGTGATTGCCCCAATCCTCGGTGGAGGTTCCCTTTGTGGGAGTCCTTTGTGGACAAGCTAGTGGACTTAAAATCCTTCTGGGTGAAGGCGGGGATGTAGAGCTGGGTGCTCGAACCTCGAAACATATCTTGGTGTTTGCGCTTGTTCATTGACTCTTACTCTCTCTCTTTACTTTGTGCCTTGCATCTATTCATATTGCTCATACATACTTATATGCTTGGCTTGGTTGTGTGCATCCCTTGTTGAAATTGCAAATTAGTTTTTAATTCCGCATTGAGTTGACTAGATTAGCATAATCACCTATTCACCCCCCCTCTAGGTGATCTTTCAATTGGTATCAGAGCTAGCGCTCCTGATATTTAGGTTTAACCACCTAGGAGTGAGATCTTGGTTTGCTAATCTTCATTTATATTGTTCATTTGCACTCATTTAGTTTGCTCTCATGGATAGCCCTCCTATGTTTGACCATATTAGACTTGATGCTTGGAAGGCCAATATGAGTAGCCATTTGAAAAGACTAGGACATCTAGTTTATCAAGCCTCCACTATGGAATCATTCCCTAATAGTAGCAAGCATAAAAAGGCTAATGCATTAGCACTTAGAACACTTAGAGCATCTCTAGGTGAACATCTTTTACCCGTGTTTAATCATTATGACTCGGCTTTTGCAGTTTGGAGCTTATTTACGTCTCCCGAGCTTCCAAGGATTATCAACAAGATGAGGAGATCTAAGAGAGAAAAGTCCGAAGAGCATTGCTTCATGGTCCAAGGGAAAAACTCCCTTGAGGTACAATCGGACACTCAATTAGATGATAACTCTAGTTCCTATTGCCATGGTTGTTTTGAAGTTCAAACTTTAAATTTGGAACTTGCTCAAAAGCTTGAGAATTTATTGGAAAAACACAATCTTTTGAAAGAGGACAACCTTGTTTTGAAAAATGAATTAAAGGATTTGTGTTCTAATTTTGAATTGGTTTTGCAAGAAAAGGAAGAGATCACTAGTGAACGTGACTCACTAAGATCTCAACTAGACCTTACCCTTGATGAGATTGAGATTTTGAAAAAACAAAAATGATTGTGATGATGTTGTGAAAAACAATGAGGTTTTATCTTCTAAATTGGATTTTGTTTTAAAAGATAACCTTGTTTTGAAAAATAAAATTGATTCAATTACAAAAGAATTGAATTTGGTTTTAAAGAAAAATGAATCTTTGCAAAATGAGATTGATATTCATGTTTGTCATGCTAGTGTAGCTTCTTGTTCTAGCACTCCTATTGCATGCTCCACTTTGTCTTCCACTATTGAAAATGATATAAATATTTGAAGAAAAGTGTTGAATGTTTGGGCTCCACTTTGAGCCAATGCACATTGAATCATACACGTTTGGAAACCTTGGTTCGCAAGAAACAAGGTCCATCTTTGCATGCTCACCCTTCACGGCATACACATGCTTTCCACGGTCACCACCATCGCACGTATGCTCATGTGTACACATGTACATATTGTGGCCGAAAAGGCCATCTTGCTAGATTTTGTTATGATCGTATCTATCATGAAAATTTAGCAACTAATCTTGTTTGGGTTAGAAAGGATACTATCCCCCGTGGACCCACAAAGAAATGGGTACCAAAGACCACCTCTATACTTTTTGATGTAGGTGGGAGCTCTCGCAAAACGTGAGAGTGTTTGATGTAAAACCACTGGATCGCAATCACCTTCAAATCGAATCAAGATTTAAATGAGAAAAAAGATAAAATTTGGGTTTCCACCCCTTGCACGGGCTTCTCACCCAAAACTCGAGAGCAAAAGAGACTCAAGAATTACTCAGATAATTTGTGAAAATTTTAATCATTCAATGCCTTATTCCAATAGTTTAAGGAGCCTTATATAGGCTTTACAAAAGAGAAGTACTGGGAAATAACCGATGTGGTACTAAACGTCCACAAAATAACAAAAATAAAAGGAAAATAAATAAAGCTAAAAATATCTGCTATCAATAACGCCTAAAACAAGTCCCATCTAAAGCCATAGAAGACCAGCGCGTCGCCTCCTGAAGTATACTCGATCGAACCTGCTCCTGGGCGGTGGCATGATGTCCTCATCAATTCCCCCGGGTGGAAGGAACTCGACCCTGTCGAGTGTGGGGGACAGAACTGTTGTCTGCTGTGATAGTGCTCCAGTCGATCAGGATCAAGACGCTGGAGGTCTTCCTCAGTAATCCAAGAATTTTCTGAATCAGGTTTTCCCGTCCACTTAATGAGATAGCGTCTCGTCCCTCCATCTCCAGTAGAGATAATCTGATCATCCAAGATAGAATCTATATGTTCTGTTGCATAGGACATTTTAGGGGGAAGTGGAGGTAGTGGGGGGCTCTCAGAAAGAAGGTCTCGGCTTGGCTCATCCACAAATGGATCAGAAGGGGTATCAAAAGTACCTCGATATGGAACCAAATCCTCAACATTAAAGGTGCAACTAATGCCAAAGTCAGGTGGGAGATCCACCACATAAGCATTTGAATTGATTTTCTTAATAATCTTGAATGGCCCTGCACTTCGCGCGTGTAATTTCTTCACGGTTCCTGGTGGAAACCGTTCGGGTCGCATGCGGACCATCACATAATCTCCGACATTAAAAGACCTTAATCGGCGATGTAGATCTGCAGAAGCTTTATAATCAGTATTATTTTTCATTATCTTGTCTCTGACTTCCTCATGTAATGCATGGATATGGGATGCAAATGCTGATGCGGAGTCTGATACCCTAGAATGATGATGAGCCATGGGAATTAAATCAATGGGTTGCCTGGGCTTAAAACCGTTTACTATTTCAAAAGGACTGAGACCCGTAGTCCTATTGACAGATCCGTTATACGCAAATTCAGCCATGGGCAAAATGAGATCCCAAGTTTTTAAATTTTCTCCAACTAGACACCTGAGGAGATTTCCCAGCGATCTGTTTACCACCTCTGTTTGACCATCTGTCTGCGGGTGAAAGGCGGTTGAGAATTTCAGTTTGGTGCCCATCTTATGCCAAAGTGTTTTCCAGAAATAGCTAACAAACTTAACATCCCTATCAGACACCATGGTTTTAGGTATCCCGTGCAACTTTACGATATGATCAAAGAATAAAACAGCCACTCGAGACGCATCTGAGGTCTTGGAACACGGGATGAAGTGAGCCATTTTTGAGAATCGGTCAACTACCACTAGGATAGAATCATGCTTCTTTTGAGTTTTAGGCAGTCCGAGTATGAAGTCTAGGCTCACGTCTTGCCAGGGGCAATTAGGTACAGGAAGAGGAGTGTAAGGTCCGGCAATCTGCTTTTGTTGCTTGGCCAATTGACACGTGCGACATTGGCTAACTACTTTAGAAACATCTCTTTTCAGACTCGGCCAGTAGAATCGGTGTTCAACGGCCTCAATTGTCTTGTTCTGACCGAAATGTCCCGCCAGACCTCCAGCATGTAGTTCCCAAGAGAGAAAATCCCTGAGGGACGTACGGGGAATACACAACTTACGGAATCGGAAGAGATAACCGTCTTGAAGGAGAAAACCGTGCATCTCACGAACAGGACCGTCTCGTAACGTGACATAAATTCTCCCGAAATCAGGACATGATTCATACTCCTCTTTTAATTTCTCAAATCCAACCACTTCTGTGCTCATTGCCACCAAGATCGTGACACGTCGACTCAGCGCATCAGCGACCTTATTCTCGATGCCTGCTTTATGTTTGAGGACAAAAGTGTAATCTTGCAAGAACTCCACCCATTTGCTATGCCTCGCGTTTAATCTCTTCTGGGAGTTGAGATACCTTAACGCTTCGTGATCTGAGTACAACACGAATTCCTGTGGCAGCAGATAATGTCTCCAGTAGCGCAACGCCTGTACAACCGCATAAAATTCTTTATCATAAGTGGAGTAGCGTTGACGGGCATCATTTAATTTTTCGCTAAAATAAGCAACCGGGTGGTTTTCCTGACTCAGTACACCACCTATTGCTAGTCCCGATGCGTCACAAGTTACTTCAAAAGCTTTTGAAAAATCAGGGAGACGCATTACAGGAGCTTCCGTCATCATCTTTTTATTTCAGCGAAAGCTTTGGAGGCAGCAGGTGTCCACTGGAACACCTCACTCTTTAAACAGTCGGTGATCGGTGCCATGATAGCACTAAAATTCTTAATGAACCGACGGTAGAAAGTGGCTAACCCGTGAAAGCTTCTGACTTCCCTAATCGTCCGGGGTTGTGGCCACTCGGTTATTGCCTTCACTTTCTCAGGGTCTGCGGAAACTCCCTCGGAGGAAACCACAAATCCGAGGAAGATAACCCTGTCTATACAAAAAGCACACTTTTTGGGATTTGCATAAAATTTCTCAGCATGGAGTGTGCGGAGGACTTGCCTCAGATGTCCCACATGTTGCTCCTGAGTTTGGCTGTAGATCAGTATGTCATCAAAATAGACCACCACGAACTTACCGATAAACGGCCAAAACAATTGGGTCATTACCCTCATGAAGGTGCTTGGAGCATTGGACAGTCCAAATGGCATGACCAACCATTCATATAACCCGTCTTTAGTCTTAAATGCGGTTTTCCATTCATCCCCGGGTCGGATTCTAATCTGATGGTACCCGCTCTTAAGATCAATTTTGGAGAAGATTGTGGCACCTGTCATCAGATCCAGCATATCATCAAGACGGGGAATGGGAAAACGGTACTTGACGGTAATTTTATTAATTGCACGACTATCCACACACATACGCCATGTACCATCCTTCTTTGGCGCCAAAAGTGCTGGAACCGCACATGGACTCAAGCTCTCCTTGATGAACCCCTTGTCAAGTAGCTCTTCTACTTGTCGTTGCAATTCCGCATGTTCAGTTGGGTTCATTCTATAGTGGGGCAAATTTGGTAAAGTCGCTCCTGGGACTAGATCAATAGCATGTTGAATGTCTCGCATAGGGGGCAACTCACCTGGAAGATCTTGTGGGAGGGTTTCGGAAAACTCCTCCAGAATTGGCTTGATGTGCTCAGGAATCTGCTCCTTGATATCCCGGCTAGCCTCTCGAGCCACGAGAGCATAACAAGTAGAGCCATCTTGCAAGCTCTTTTCAATTTGATCGTGGCTAATCAAATTCATTTCCATCTTACCTTTGCCCTTATCAACCCTTTTTTTTGGATTTATAACGTCTACTTTATCTTTCCCTTTATCAGCTTCTTTCTCTCGGGTTGGCGGCTTCGGTTGATTTGGCATAATCTTCACCTTTTTCCCATTATGGACGAACGAACACTGATTGGTACGTCCATGTATGGTCACATCTAGGTCAAATAACCATGGTCGACCCAAAATGATATGACCTACATTCATGGGTAGTATGTCACACCACACATTTTCTGTGTACGTGGCAAACTGGATGGGAATTTGACATCTCTCTTGAACATCGATAGATGTAGCATCGATCCATGTAACTTTGTAGGGGTTTGGATGCTTCACCGGCGTCATCCCCAAGGTGGTGATTAGCTTTGACGCCACAGCGTTGATGCAGCTGCCACTATCCACTATTACCTTGCAGTTCTTATTGCCAATTTTCGTGCAAGTTTGGAATATGGCAGTCCTTCTCCAGTCGTTGAGTGGTTCAGGCTGGGTTAAAGTACATCTAACCACTCCTAATTGGGTGCGAGCTACACTAGGAGGTAAGCTCGTCATTTCCACAGTTCGGATGCACCCATTAAATTCATACTCGTCGACAGAGGCATCCGAGTCATCGTCTTGTTGGTGCACCACTTCTTCTCCATCATCCTCTCCTTCTATATCTTCAATGGGAACTTCGACGAAGAGGGTTTTGGTCTGACTCGGGCACTGGCTGGCAAGGTGACCATACCCTTGACACCTGTAGCATTGGGTTCTAGGGTTGACTTTTCCCGGTTCACTTACCGTTCTCTTTTCGGATGCAAAGGGCTTTGCACCAGAAGGACCTGCTGGTTTGACGCTAGAGGAACTGGAGGCAGGTTTACTTGGGGTAGGAAGTGTTCGGTTGAAGCTTGGCTGACCAGTAGTGGTGGTTCTAGAGTTTTCCTTAAAGTTACTTCGGTTAAAATAGGATCCTCTAGACTCATCTAAGTCGGTGACTAGCTGATACGCCTGTTCTAGAGTCGTGATGCCTCGAGCAATGAGCTCTCGGCGATAATCATCCCTAAGACCGGACCTAAACCTAGATAGGGTCTGTTCGGGAGATTCTAACTCAATAGCTCCACACCGATTCAGATATTCATCAAATTTAGCAATGTAATCAGCGGCTGACTTGTTTCCCTGGGTCCATCGATTCCACTTGTCCAACAATTGTTGACTGAACGATGGTGGAACATACTTCATCATAAGCTTCTCTTTCATGCTTTCCCAAGTGTCCACGGGGTCTTCCCTTCTGTACCTCATCATCCTCTCTAAATTTTCCCAGTATTGCCCCGCTTGTCCCGTTAATTTCATAACGGCCAATCGAACCTTTCTTGATTCAGACATGTCATGCCAACGAAAATATCGGTCCATGGCCAACTGCCAATCGATATAGACCTGAGGGTCTAAACGCCCGTCAAAAGAAGGAGCATCAACTTTAACGCTCCTGATATACTGGGCATCGGCATCAGTTGTCCAGTAAGGTGGGCCTCGCTCACGCCTAGGAGACCTACTGTCATGGCCTCGCCCACGCCTAGGAGACCTACTGTCATTTCGAGAACTCTCATCATCCCTGATTCTTCTCCTATTAGTTTCTAACCTACCAATTCTGGTTGCTAGATCCCTACAGTTGACATCAACCTGATCCTTAACTTCTTGTAGTTGCCTGTCCATGCTCTCCATCTTTTGTAGGATTGTGTTAAGGGTATCATGAATGCTAGGGTCCATTGGTGCTGAAGTTTCGCCTATAGAAAAAGTTCTACCACTTCTAGTAGGCATGCAAGATTCTCACTGACCCTAAATGCAAGCTGTCCTTAGGATATGTATGTTATGCAGGAGGAGTCAGAGATTAGAATGGTGAAAGATAATACTAATTTTAAGCTAATGAGACTAACACGTGATTAAGAAAATTATAATGTGGAGACAGTGATAAAGACACGTGCTGATACAGTTAACTTCAAGATATATCAAGTAATCACAGATTCAAATTAATTTAGTTGCACAATTAATATTAGGTCGGTTACCACTCAAGATCAGAATCACACAACTCACTTATATAGTGGGCAACAGTCAATAAATTCTATCATGCGACAGATTGGACGAACTAGCTATTTCAATCAAGTGACAGGAATAACTGACAGAATATTCAAAGTTACCTGGGAAGGCGACCGTAAATCAAACCTGAACGAGACTGCTGTAGGCGCGTAGTACTGGTCGTCACGAATTTACTGCCTCGAAAACGGGTCAATTCGGACTTGAAACGAGTCCTGAACGACCTCCGGAAGATCTAGTCTGTATCTGAACTGAACTGAACCGAACCAGACTTGAATCAGACCCGGTTCAGGGCTTGGTCTGCTCAACTTGGACCGGGCTTGGGTCGGGTTTGACCCAACTCAAATGGGCTGAGTCCCTTAAAAGAGACCCGGGCCTGATCCTTTTTTCGAGCTCCTCCGTCACCCTCGCAGCTAGGGCAGGGACGAGCGACGAAGACGGCGGCGGCGTGGCGATGTCGGCGGTCTGGAACGATCGCCGGCAAGGCTCCCACGACGACAAGGACCAGACGGCGGCGGGAGCTGAGGCGACGGCAGCGAGAGCTCGGAGTTGCTGGGAAGGAAGAGGAGATTGCTGGGACTGCCCTGATCTTGAGTGGATCTCGGGCGACGACGGCAAATTGATGACGACGACTTGGGGCTATCGCCGGCGATGGGAGCCCGGCGAGGTCGTGGTGGAGTCAACGACTCTCTGCCCTTCTCTCTGCTACCGGCTAGGGCAAGGAGGGGTGACGGCGCTCCGGTTGCAGAGGAAGAGGAAGATGACGAGGACGGCGATGGCTCTGTCGTCGTGGCAGAGGAAGAGGACGAAGACGAGGACGATGGCGGCGCTCCGGTTGCAGTGGTGACGGGTCGTGGATGGAGCGGGAATGGCGACGACGGCGGCGACTTCTTCGGTGGCAAATTCCGACGGAGGAAGAGGCGTGGATCTGCCCGTACCTGTCTTCTCTCTTTCTTTTGCTGTCGGCTAGGGCAGAAAGGAACAGCAGCGGCGGCGGCGACTTGAAGAAGATCGAGGCGAGGGCGTCGTTGTGCAGAGATGGTGGCTGTCGGCGGCGTGGATTGAGATCTAGGGTTGCGGCGTTGCAGATGAGATGAACAGTGCTAAATTTCGAATTCTGAGGGATTTTCGACGAGAATTTTTTTTTTTTTTTACTGTAATAATTTTTTTTTTTGTGAATAGATCTAGATCTGGAGTAGAGATAGATCTAGGGTTTTGGAAACTAGAAAAAAATTTGGAAAAAGGAAATTTTGAAGGGGATTGAAAACCGGTGCTCTGATACCAAAATGATGTAAAACCACTGGATCGCAATCACCTTCAAATCGAATCAAGATTTAAATTGAGAAAAAAGATAAAATTTGGGTTTCCACCCCTTGCACGGGCTTCTCACCCAAAACTCGAGAGCAAAAGAGACTCAAGAATTACTCAGATAATTTGTGAAAATTTTAATCATTCAATGCCTTATTCCAATAGTTTAAGGAGCCTTATATAGGCTTTACAAAAGAGAAGTACTGGGAAATAACCGATGTGGTACTAAACGTCCACAAAATAACAAAAATAAAAGGAAAATAAATAAAGCTAAAAATATCTGCTATCAATAACGCCTGAAACAAGTCCCATCTAAAGCCATAGAAGACCAGCGCGTCGCCTCCTGAAGTATACTCGATCGAACCTGCTCCTGGGCGGTGGCATGATGTCCTCATCAGTGTTGGTGCCTTGGAGTGGATGCGTTCCGTGCCTAAAGAGAACCATTTGGATACTTCACTCTCAAGGAATTTGGTGGGAGGACCACCGTGGTTTGGAGAATTAGAGATGCACCTTCATCGGTTTTGGTATCATTCTCTAACTCCCATTTTTATTTGCATGCTTTTCATGTTCATCTATTTATAGCATGTCATGGTTTATTGTTCATTATGCTTATGCCATGCTCTTTAAAATAGTGTTATACATGTTTAGTTACTTGAGCACCCATGTCTTATATGGATCTATATTTAGTGTTCTCACCTTGTTTAAACTAACATGTATGCCCTAGATCTAATGCACATGCATATGCATTATGACCATCTGGATGTTTATGATTTTTGTTCTTATTGAATCATGTTTCATTATTTCATGATTAGTATGATATTTGCCATGTTTATTAGACTTATGCTTTACATGATTAGTTGTTGAGACACCCATATTTAGTATGGACTCATATTTTGTGTTCTCCTTATGTTTTAGCTATCATGTTAATCATAGATCTTATGCACATGTCTTTGTCATGCTAATCATATGGTGACTATGACTTTTTGTTTTAATGATTCATGTTTTGATAAATAACTTGTGTTGTATGAATTCTAATTTAGCCACATGTTTTGATATTTATAGGCTATTATGTATTTCTTGATTCTAATAGCATGTGGATGTTCTTCATGATCATTTTTATGTCTTTCATGATTGATTTGTATCCCGTTTTATGCTTAATGATTTGATTACTTGTTTAGATGTTAGTTTTCATAAGACTAGAATTTATACTTGCACATGTAGTGGGACACAAATAAATCTTTATATATGTTTGTACTTGGATGCTTATTTGTACCCATTAAATGTACTAGTATAGCCTAGTTTTGATGATTCATGCATTTTAAACTTGTATTTCTATTTTTGGATTTGTTTTATGTGTATGAGTTTTCATTTCATGTATATGTTTATTTTGCCAAATCTTAAGTTATACATGTATACCCTTTGAGTCATTTGCTTTTCATGCAAATCTATATATATGAACTCATTATGTTTAGGATATGTATGTATACCTTAGTTTGTACATGACATACATATGCCTTGAAGTTTAAATCGTCTGGATGAATTTCATGTTTGCTAAGTGATTTCACATTTATAATGAATCTCTTGTTTTTAAGATGATTTCAATTGGTGATTTCACATCTTAGATGAATTTCTTTTGGTAATGAAAATCTAGTTTTTCAAGTTTTCATGTTTTCAAGGAATTTCATATGAGCCTAATTGAATATTTTCATGATTGATATGTGTCACATTATACTTGTACACTCACTTTATTAGTTTACTCATGATTGTTTTCATGAGAATTTGAATGAGCTTTATGGACTTTGAGTGTTTAGTGATCATGTGATTTACATATGTTTCATGAAAAACAATTGTGTTTCATTCCTTGCTTGAAGGATTTCGTACTAGTTTTAAAAGTTTTTCCTATAACTAGTTCGTATTCTTCACTATGGTAGAGATTTTCAAACATACTATATTTTCAAATCTATTTTGAAAACCCCTACCTTCTATGGGAGGATGGATGGGAGATCATGTTCTTGTATGCTTTAAAATGAAAATCATTTAAAACTTGAACCATGATTGGGAGGTAGTTATATGAGATATACATTTGATCTTATTGTTATTTCAATTGGTATCATTGAATTTTTTTTTTCAATTGATATCAATCTTGACATTTCTTATATACTCATATGTGTTTGTATGTATGTATACTTCATTCCAAGAATATCAATTTCTATTGGTATCTATCTTTCATACATATATATGCTTTATTTGTGCTTATTATATCCCTATATCTTTAAGCACAAAATCTTGTTTATGCTAGTGCTTGAGCTTCAATTTTGTTTTAATTGATTATTTTAAATTGGTATCAAGCCTACACTTTGTTTTAGTTTGTATTTCATAAAGGGGGAGAAAATTTGATTTTGTCTTTCAATTGGTGATTTCTCAATTGGTATTTGATTCCCACTCCCTTACTTTATGATTGAAAATTTCAAATTGGTATCATATGTTTAAAATGAAAATGATTTACAATTGGTATCAAAACATTTGTGTTTAGACATTCAAAATTCATTATGTTCTAATTGGTATCAAGATTTTCATATGTTTTTGCTTAAAAATTGGTATCAATATTTTTTGTTTCCTTTCTATTGGTATCAAGATGCTATTCTTTGACATATTTTCAATTGGTACCTTAATTGATTGTCACCCTTATTTGGTTTTGTTTTTGTTTTAGACAAAAAAAAGAGGAAAATATTATTTTTTATTGATTCATTGTTTCGAACAAAAAGGGGAGAAAAATTTGTTGATTTGGTTTTGCTTTTAAAAAGAAAGAAGATTTTGCTTTGCTTTGGTTTTTACCCCTTTGTTGATGATTGACAAAAAGTGGGAGAAGAATTTGGGTTTATATATGCATGTTTTTGTTTTGCATATATTAAGTTTAATTTAGTTTAATTTTAATTGGTATCTAAAGCATGTTTTGTGATTGGATGTTTTGTAATTGGTATCTAGAGTGTAATTGGTATCTAGAGCATGTTATGTTTTAAATTTCATTGGAATTGGTATCTAGAGCATGTTTTGTTTTTGAACATTTCATTGGTATCTAGAACCCTTTATTGTTTATGCATAGGTATGCATGTTTCATGTTTCATGTTTAAGAGCCTTCATTGCATATTCATTATGTTTATTTGGTTATGCATGAGTTAAGGGGGAGCTTCTTTGAAGCTTAACTTTAATCCATGCATATATAACTCCATGAGTTTTGTCATCATCAAAAAGGGGGAGATTGTTGGCCCAAAGGCCTTCCACCCTAGTTTTGATGATGATTAACTCATGTAGTTATGTGTACTAATAATCTTGTGTTATTTAGTTTCAGATCATTAATCAAGTTATTAGTTGGTGAAAGCTTCCACACATCTTTCACAAGTTGATTCAAGAGCCCGAGCGTCAAAGATCATATATATAGCACTTGCTCGATGGATCAAGGAGTTTTGGATCGAGTCGGCTTGGAGATTGCGCTCTACAAGAAGACTTCGGTACCATAGTTTAGTTTTATGTTTAGATCCAAATTTGTAAAGATTAGAACAGTATGATAATGCTCAAGTTCACAACACACACGTTTCATGTTTGAATATTGGTTTTTTTTTGGTTTTTCGGTTTTAGGTTTAACCGATCTTGGTTTTCATGAATAGATAGATCAAAACAAGTTTACATGGTTTAATGTATATATGATTTGTTCTATATACATGCATGCTTTAATTTCCTAGACAAACTTAGTTTTGACTCCCTTATTCATGTGTTATATGTTTTGGTATTTTTGACAAAACATATTTTGAAATTAATGACAAAAACTATGATATATATTTGTTTCATGTATATTGGATTTCTATCCATATGCATCATGCTTAAGTGTGTTTAAATATCATGTTTTTGTATTTGGAAGAGTTTTGGACAAAACGTATTTTCTATTCAAAATCCAAGTTTTAGAAAATACAGTTTTGATTTTTGGTAAAAATGATTAGACACAAAAATAGTTCATATTGATTGATATTTGAGCTAAACTTTTTACCACATGTTTATATATCAATGCAAAATGATAAAACTATTTTTGGTGATTTTTAGAAATGATAAAAGAATTTTTAAATATGTTTCTAACCCAGTTTTCTGTTCCGGGCTTCACCAGTCGACTAAGTCAACTGACCAAGTCGACTAGGATGAAGTCAGTCGACCGGGCCGGTCGACCGACCTGCACAGATCTGTGCACGTTTGGAGACACTGGGACGGTCGACCGGACCGGTCGACCGGACTGAGAGCAGAGCTCTCTGTTTGTTTGGGTCGACCGGGGCAGTCGACCGGTAGCTGCCAACGGGCAAAAATTGACCGTTGGGCGGTCGACCGGACCGGTCGACCGACAGGGTTATTTTGGCAAAAATTGCTGCCAACGGCTAGTTTCCAGATTTGCCTATAAATACCCCTTTGGCAAGAGTTTTTCTCTAAGATTTTTTGTGCGAATTTTTCCTTACTCTCTGGTGTTTTCACAGCAATTAAAAGAGGTTTTTGGATTCAAATTGAACAATCTTTTTGGTGTTTTTATTAGGGTTTGAAAAATCAAAGAAAAGGGATTTTGGGAAAAGCTTTTGTTTGAACTTCACTATCCTCATTTTCTATTATTTCCCAAAGATTTTCTTTGAGTTGCTGGTTTCAAATCCCTTGGTTTTCTCCACACTTGAGCAAAAATCTACTATCTTTTCTATAGGATCTTTGTGTGTGGGAAAAGAGATTGTTTGTGGTTGTTGTTGAACCACCAAGTTGTAAACCCTCTATACTTTGCTTTGTGCTTTTCCCTCTTGGGTTGAGGAGGTTGTTTGTGCAAGTGGTTTGTATCCCTCAAGTTGTGAGGTGATCCTTGCTTGGCTTTGTGCTAATCCCTCGGGTTGTGAGGTGATTGTTTGTTGGCTTGGAGTTGTGCCTCAAGGAGGAGGTTGTGTTTGTAAGGAGAGGAGTTGGGTACTCCTTGTATTGTGATTGCCCCAAATCCTCGGTGGAGGTTCCCTTTGTGGGAGTCCTTTGTGGACAAGCTAGTGGACTTAAAATCCTTCTGGGTGAAGGCGGGGATGTAGAGCTGGGTGCTCGAACCTCGAAACATATCTTGGTGTTTGCGCTTGTTCATTGACTCTTACTCTCTCTCTCTCTCTCTTTACTTTGTGCCTTGCATCTATTCATATTGCTCATACATACTTATATGCTTGGCTTGGTTGTGTGCATCCCTTGTTGAAATTGCAAATTAGTTTTTAATTCCGCATTGAGTTGACTAGATTAGCATAATCACCTATTCACCCCCCCTCTAGGTGATCTTTCAGGATTTTTAGGGACAGTTTTACCCCTGAAACCCTTATAAATAACTCAGCTTGCTATTGATAAGGGGTCGGAATTCTTCAGCTGAGGAATACTGATAAAGAGTTAACTCTCAACCAACTTGTTGAGTTCAAGTTTTTGCCTAAGTCTCTTTGAGATTTCATTGGATAGGAGTTGTGCTACTCCATCTGTGATCCAAGGAGAAAACTTTCAGAAGAGCTTGACGTTCACCTGGTTAACGGAAAACACGAATCACTTTCCACCGCTACGCAAAGAACCCAGCCTTAAACAAAGAGAAGATCTGATCTTGAGTGTCTTCTCTCTCTTGTAGTTGGGATTTGAGCGGTTGTAACTTTTCATTGATTCAAGAAAAATTTGCAATACACTTTCAACATTCCCTCCCTGTACAGATGGCATAACATTTTTGTATGACAGTAATGTACACTAGACAACTTGAAGGAGTAATAGGCAGGAGTCTCAAAATATGTGTTGCACAAAAGAATGCAAGTCACTATGTTTTTCATTACACTTTGACATACTTTGTTATCTGATGATCTAAGCAGAAAATAATACTCAAATACACTAAACTGCAAGAATTAAATTTAGGCATTGATTGTCTGTTGTAGTTCTAGCACATGTAAGTCATAAACAATCATCAAACATAATAGAAACTATTACCATAACATATAAGGAAAAGTTTCAAATCTAAGATAATAGTTCACACACCAGATATGGATTGCCCAAAATTTGAATATTCCATGAACTGAACATTATTTGAGTTCAGAAGTCTCCAAAATTCGCTGAAATCGATCCTATGAGAGTTCTCAGGATCCCATTCTGTCCCCTTCAACTTTCCTTGCAGAGTCAGCAATGCCCTGCTCCAAGAAGAAGCCATGATAAGTTGCCTGTCTAATTGTATGTTTGCTTTGTTCTCGAACTTCTCCAATTTATCTATCCTTGCTCGCTCCGCATCCTTCAGCTTCTGAGAATCCATCAGTGAAATATTTTCCAAAATGAGGACTACGCATTCGACTTCCAACGATAAGATTCATCACATAAATGGAATAGACAGGAGACTCTCGCTCAACAATAATCTTGAAGAATAACACACCCTTTTCTGTTGGGCTGATAAAGAACAGTATTTCAAGTCGTTTCAAGTTTTTAACTCAAATTATGTCTTGAATTTGGAATGCAGTAGATGACTGCAAACGATGCTGATTCCCAAGTAAACTATGACTGCTTGGGAAGTGCAAAACTTCAAATTTTTCAGTAAAGAGTCCTAAAAGTTAGAATTTTTTCATCAATAAGCACCTTCTTTTTCATTACAAAAAGAATGTTAAAGTGGATTCAGCTTCCAACTAATCAAAATTGGCTCAATATCCCTAAATTAGCACAAAATACCTATTGACAGCTACTAAATTTTTGAACTTCGGCTTTGTGAACTGGGTGTGTGCGTCGACTGGTTTCAAACTGTAGCACTGAAATTCACTAGAAATCAAACCCTACGACAGCACAAAATTTCAAAACAACAAGGACCAAATGAGTACCTCAAAGAGTCGAGCCGCCTCGCTATCTTCTGCCTTCTCTTCTCCTCCTTCAACCGCTCCTGCTGTCGAGAGCACACTCGAGCTCGATTCCGAGCTCCGAACCCTACGGTCAGGGCTGTTGAAATGAGGACTCCGTTGGATTGGACTGAAGAGGCGATTCTTGAATCTTAGGTCGGTTCCGAGGTTGGACGAAGGGAATGAGAAGAGAGAGAGCGAGGGTTTGGAGGTAGAGAGAAGCGTTGAGGGCAGAGAGAGCATTTTAGTTTGGTTTTCTTCTCTCTGCAGCAGCAGCACCTCCGTCGATGGGGGAGGGAGAGAGAGGACCGGCCGGTTTATCCAGCCACTAGAGAGAAGGCAGCTTCCAAATAGGGTCGCCACCGGGTCGGGTTATCAAGACGGACCCGATTACACCCTAAAACCACAAATTTATTTTAGTCATGTTTTCCTCAAAATATTTGTTATGTTCTTTCAGTACAGACTCATGTTTAGCTGCTTTGTTTGTCACTAGTTAGGACGATAATAACTAGTCCCCGGTCGTCATCGGGAAAACTGACCGACAGCGCGAGGAGTGGGGTCAGAGGAAGGAGGAGAGGGGAGGGCTCGCGCGAAGAAGGAAGTATCAGAGATGGGGAGAGGGAAGAGGGGCGGATATTTGGGGGGAGGGGGATGGACACAATTTCTGAAGGAGTCGCGGGAGAAAATCTCTCTTCGATCGGTTTTAATTAAATTAAATACCCTTGCTATAAACTAGTATACCTCCGTCGGAGGGTAGGAAACTGATAGATGATGTTAGCGATGGTCAGAGGGAAAGAGGATGGCGGGAGAGAAAAAGGAGAGAGAGAGAGAGAGAGAGAAAGGGGGGAGGGAGAGGGGGGAAGCGGGGAGGCGGAAAGGGGAATAGGGGCGAGCCAGGGAATGGAGGGGGAGAGGTGTAACCCCCTGCTCCCTGATGTACGTATCACAGTATCAGTACTTGATACGACGTATAAAATTGACTTGACCTCCTTGGTAGTCCGATTGAGCTGATTTCAGTTTCAAAGATCATTTAATATTTTAGATTTTTCAGGATTTTCTGGAATTTTTCTGGATTATTTTGAAAAATCTCCGTAGTCGGTGTCCACCGATACCGATAATCAGCTCTATGATTTTTAATTCACAAATGGAGTTGTATTTTGAGAATCCGCTTTCACCATATGTCTTAGAATCATATTATCTACGGTAGGATATTTTTGGGGATTTTTCTGAATTTATCGAAAATCCGGCCAAACCGGTGTCGCCTGGTATCGGCGAGACACTCCGAGATTTTTAAGTTGCAAACCGGATTGAATTTCTTAAAACCGTTTTCATATTACGTCTCAGGATAATCTTCTCTATTTTTTATAATTTTTGGACACCGTTCGGAGCTGGTCGAATATTGGGCCTATATAATAATAATAAAATATTATTTTTAATCTTTCTTTTTCTTTTCTTTTCTTCTTCTTTTTTCCCGAAGCCTCCTCCACTGCCATTTCCACCGCCTCTTTTTCTCTCTCCTCTTAATAAAACCCCCCTTCTCCCTCTCTCTCATAAAACTCTCTCTCTCTAAAACTCTCTCTCTCTTCTCTCTCTCTCTCTTTCCCCCACACCCTCTCCCTCTCTCTGTGCAGACCCGAAAAGGGGGCGGCCCACTTGTCTCCAGCGGCCAGGCCGGGCCGCAGGCGCCGCCGGCCGCCGCGCCCCCACACCAACCTCCTCCTCCTTCTCCTCCTCTTCCTCTTCCTCTTCTTCTTCTTCTTTTCTTTTCTTTTCTCTTCTTTCCTCTCTCCATCTCTCTGTTTCTCTCTCCCTCACTCTCTCTCTCACTCTCCCTCTCGGCCAGAGTCTGAACCGCCGCCAGCCGGCCCGCGCAGGAGCACAGATCCAGCAAGCTGCAGCTGCTGCTGTTCTTTTCCTTTGTTGGGTTTGGGTAAAACCCAAACCCATTAACCCTATTGGGTTAATCAAAAACCCACTACCCTAAACCCAATAATCCGTTACCCATTTAACTTACGTTCCAGGTTTTGGTATTGGATCCAAACCCTACCCGTTTGCCACCCAGACCCGCATCCAAAACCCAATAAAGGTAAAATTGCAGAAAACCCCCTGTTACTTTTTATTATTTGCTTTTAAGATATTTTTATTACATATTTAACCCTTTTTGTTATGATCTAGTCTTCGGGCGATATCGGGAGCATTCGGACTCCGATTTGGACGATTCTAAATCCGTTACGATCGTGGGAAAGAGAGCTACCTTCTCATGGCTAGTTTGTGAGTGTTTTCCTTTATAAATTATATTTTATCATATTTAGTATCTTGGTTGGTTGCCTAATTAATAAAACGTGATTATCGGTAAATCATTATAATTATTAAACACTAAATGTCATTATTGGGAAATCCCTGTAGTCCCTGTAAGTAAAACATACTGATAGATAGATGATACCTGATCTGGATGATTGGCTAATTAACGAGATTTCCGAAGTTAATAATGTTCCTAAGTAAACCTAGTCTCTAAATTGATAATTAAAATAGATTATTCTGTTTCATAATTTGGTGGCACCTACCGTATTCAGAATATAGGAATCGTTATTCTTATTAGCAGTAATTGACACTCGAGTAGATACTATTACCCCAGACGCTAACATTAGTATTCACACTATGACTTGGATATCCTATCACACGGGACACTGTTATCTCATATACATGTAACACTGTTACACAGATCCTCTTACACGCAACACTATGTCCCACCGGTACATAGATACACCGATTCACTAGACGTTGTCATTTCATTACTGCTACATGCATATTGTCACTCTGCCATGGATACGCGACACTGATAGTTCATGTGCTAGTATCACCGTTGCACAGTTACTATGATACGTCACACTATTATTTCGTATTCATGTGCATATATATATATATATATATATATATATATATATATATATATATATATATATATATATATATATATATATATATTGTTATCATCGTTACATGGATTCTCGGCATCCCTGTTACACATGCATACATGGTTTCTCTATTCTTATCATATGGATCACCGTTCATATTGCATGTCATACTCATGTATTCCTGTTACATGATTGTTTCCCGTTACATCTATTGATATTCTTGTTATTGATATTCCCGTTACTGGACATGAGAGCTATTGATATGCAATATGTGGAATCCCACATCTATTGTTCCCGTTTCCCGTTATATTGTTATATGCTATCAACAGAGCTCAGGTCCTGTTCTCATGTTACGTGTCTCATGCACTGTAGTTGTTCTTGTTACACTGTATACTTTAAATATCAGATCATAAGATAACTTGGGGATGGGGGAGACTTGACGGTTGATTAGATCATATCGGGTGGATGTCATGGATCCATATTGTTTGTCCCACTGCAGGGGACGGGGTAGTGCTGGCTACCATATGTTACTCATGAGCTCCTGTTTCCCGTTATGTTTTAGCTCATTGAGATTCCCGTTACATGTTACAGCCCTAGCGGGCTGGCCCTGGTCTCAGCAGCCAGGGATCTGGTAAGGCCGTTGTCTCGGGTATGCACGGGATACACCCACCCGATAAGAGCTCCTCGACCATGGGTTTCCAATTAACATAATAAAACAGCATGCACAATAGTGATATCGGGAACACTTGTTATTTGGTCACTCTCTCGTTTGGATAATGGTACCAGTAGGCCATGTTCGGATGGGTTCGACTGGAGTGCGGGCTCCAGTATGAACTGCCAGTGGTATGGGATACTGGAAGAGATTGATTAAAATATCATGTGGTACTGATTGCTACTATTGTCTAAATAGCATGACTTGCCTGATACCTGTATCCTTATTGTAGTTGTACTTGTTCCTATTCCTGATCATTTATCCGCTATCATGTTACCTGTATTATTTGTTACTCTACCTGGTACATGTTACACTTTCTGTGGTGGCATACTATTCATGTATATGTATTCTGCATTGCATATATTTTATTTTCTGTATACCATGCAGACATCACTACTGTCTATGCACCACACCGTATGATGGTTATATTGCATATGCCCATCTGCATGTTCATTTCTATCACGTCACCACTAGACAACATATTTATTATATCAAACTGGATACTACTATTAGAGACATGACCCGATGATAATATGCTAGGAGGTGATGGTATTAAAATATGTCATTGTTATATTTTTACATATTATTAAAGTTCTATTATATGGTATCACTAGTACATAAACATGTATTATATATTATTATCATGCTTGTATTACTATAATACATATTACTGCCTCCTTCATTTTACCACTCACTAGGTCGCTTTCTGACGACCCTGGGTTTGCGTGCCCAGGTTGGAGATCCGAGTTATCGTATTGTCCGATAGTCCATTGGGTTCACATAGGAGACTCATCATCGAGACCATTCATAGGTATCTTTGTGATTTTTTTATGTTATCTTATTTATCCCTGTTTTCCTATCTGATATAATCACTAACATCTTTCTGCAGGTATTCTTGTACTTATTTGCTGCTGGAACTCTTATAAATACGGAGGTGATTTCCTGTACTGAGGCTTAGCGTACGTACGTGAGGGTTTTCCACCCTGCGTATGTACGTCGCCATAACGTCCCCGTACCTACGGGATCGGGGCGTTACATAGTGGTATCAGAGTTTAGGTTCACACCTGGTGTGGGTAACCACCTAGGTCAATGTTTGGGCTCTTACCAATAGTACAATCAGGTTCAGATTCACTGATCTGTATCTGAATTTGGGGATTCCAGTGACGAGTACAAGAATACACTATCATTAACAATTCATTCCCTGACTCTTTTGTATTCCTTACTTACAGCTGTCCACCAGAATATCCGATTTCCTTCTCGCTTTCTTTGCATCTTATTGCTTCCAACCCGTTAGTGTTAGTTCACGTTAGTTCACTACAATACTTCTTCATCCCGAGTTCCTTATAGATATCAGAGTGTGCAGCGGAAGTGTCGTTGACCCGTAACATTTAAGCTTTGAGGCTGAAAATATTATTCTCACACCTGAATTGAAATTTTGAGGACGAAATTTCTTATAAGGTGGGGAGAAATGTAACCCCCTGCTCCCTGATGTACGTATCACAGTATCAGTACTCGATACGACGTATAAAATTGACTTGACCTCCTTAGTAGTCCGATTGAGCTGATTTCAGTTTCAAAGATCATTTTCTAATATTTTAGATTTTTCAAGATTTTCTGAAATTTTTCTGGATTATTTTGAAAAATCTCCGTAGTCGGTGTCGACAGATACCGATAATCGGCTCTATGATTTTTAATTCACAAATGGAGTTGTATTTTGAGAATCCGCTTTCACCATATGTCTTAAAATCGTATTATCTACGGTAGGGTATTTTTGGAGATTTTTCTGAATTTATCGAAAATCCGGCCAAACAGGTGTCGCCTGGTATCGGCGAGACACTCCGGGAATTTTAATTTGCAAACCGGATTGAATTTCTTCAAACCGTTTTCATATTACGTCTCAGGATAATCTTCTCTATTTTTTGTAATTTTTGGACACCGTTCGGAGCTGGTCGAATATTGGGCCAATATAATAATAATAAAATATTATTTTTAATCTTTCTTTTTCTTTTCTTTTCTTCTTCTTTCTTCCCGAAGCCTCCTCCACCGCCATTTCCACCGCCTCTTTTTCTCTCTCCTCTTAATAAAACCCCCTTCTCCCTCTCTCTCTCATAAAACTCTCTCTCTCTAAAACTCTCTCTCTCTTCTCTCTCTCTTTCCCCCACACCCTCTCCCTCTCTCTGTGCAGACCCGAAAAGGGGCGGCCCACTTGTCGCCAGCGGCCAGGCCGGGCCGCAGGCGCCGCCGGCCGCCCGCCCCCACACCAACCTCCTCCCCCTCCTCCTCTTCCTCTTCTTTTTCTTCTTTTCTTTTCTTTTCTTTTCTTTTCTCTTCTTTCCTCTCTCCATCTCTCTGTTTCTCTCTCCCTCACTCTCTCTCTCTCACTCTCCCTCTCGGTCAGAGTCTGAACCGCCGCCGGTGGCCGGGACCGCCGCCGGCAGGCCCTCCAGCGCCCCCGGCCAGCTGAGCTGGCCGGATGGCCCGCGCAGGAGCACAGCAGCAGCAAGCTGCTGCTACTGCTGCTGTTCTTTTCCTTTGTTGGGTTTGGGTAAAACCCAAACCCATTAACCCTATTGGGTTAATCAAAAACCCACTACCCTAAACCCAATAACCCGTTACCCATTTAAATTACGTTCCGGGTTTGGGTATTGGATCCAAACCCTACCCGTTTGCCACCCAGACCCGCATCCAAAACCCAATAAAGGTAAAATTGCAGAAAACCCCCTGCTACTTTTTATTATTTGCATTTAAGATATTTTTATTATATATTTAACCCTTTTTGTTATGATCTAATCTTCGGGCGATATCGGGAGCATCCGGACTCCGATTTGGACGATTCTGAATCCGTTGCAATCGTGGGAAAGAGAGCTACCTTCCCATGGCTAGTTTGTGAGTGTTTTCCTTTATAAATTATATTTTATCATGTTTAGTATCTTGGTTGGTTGCCTAATTAATAAAACGTGATTATCGGTAAATCATTATAATTATTAAACACTAAATGTCATTGTTGGGAAATCCCTGTAGTCCCTGTAAGTAAAACATACTGATAGATAGATGATACCTGATCTGGATGATTGGCTAATTAACGAAATTTTCGAAGTTAATAATATTCCTAAGTAAACCTAGTCTCTAAATTGATAATTAAAATAGATTATTCTGTTTCATAATTTGGTGGCACCTACCGTATTCAGAATATAGGAATCGTTATTCTTATTAGCAGTAGTTGACACTCGAGTAGATGCTATTACCCCAGACGCTAACATTAGTATTCACACTATGACTTGGATATCCTATCACACGGGACACTGTTATCTCATGTACATGTAACACCGTTACACAGATTCTCTTACACGCAACACTATGTCCCACCGGTACATAGATACACCGATTCACTAGACGTTGTCATTTCATTACTGCTACATGCATATTGTCACTCTGCCATGGATATGCGACACTGATAGTTCATGTGCTAGTATCACCGTTGCACAGTTACTATGATACGTCACACTATTATTTCGTATTCATGTGCATATATATATATATATATATATATATATATATATATATATATATATATATTATATATATATATATATATATATATATATTGTTATCATCGTTACATGGATTCTCGGCATCCCTATTACACATGCATACATGGTTCTCTATTCTTATCATATGGATCACCGTTCATATTGCATGTCATACTCATGTATTCCTGTTACATGATTGTTTCCCGTTACATCTATTGATATTCTTGTTATTGATATTCCCGTTACTGGACATGAGAGCTATTGATATGCAATATGTGGAATCCCACATCTATTGTTCCCGTTTCCCGTTATATTGTTATATGCTATCAACAGAGCTCAGGTCCTGTTCTCATGTTACGTGTCTCATGCACTGTAGTTGTTCTTGTTACACTGTATACTTTAAATATCAGATCATAAAGATAACTTGGGGATGGGGGAGACTTGACGGTTGATTAGATCATATCGGGTGGATGTCATGGATCCATATTGTTTGTCCCACTGCAGGGGACGGGTAGTGCTGGCTACCATATGTTACTCATGAGCTCCTGTTTCCCGTTATGTTTTAGCTCATT
The DNA here is from genome assembly GCA_038442645.1 of Agave tequilana. NCBI lineage: Eukaryota > Viridiplantae > Streptophyta > Magnoliopsida > Asparagales > Asparagaceae > Agave > Agave tequilana. The sequence continues at coordinate 50,568 of JAVJIF010015843.1, forward strand.
GAGATTCCCGTTACATGTTACAGCCCTAGCGGGCTGGCCCTGGTCTCAGCAGCCAGGGATCTGGTAAGGCCGTTGTCCCGGGTATGCACGGGATACACCCACCCGATAAGAGCTCCTCGACCATGGGTTTCCAATTAACATAATAAAACAGCATGCACAATAGTGATATCGGGACACTTGTTATTTGGTCACTCTCTCGTTTGGATAATGGTACCAGTAGGCCATGTTCGGATGGGTTCGACTGGAGTGCGGGCTCCAGTATGAACTGCCAGTGGTATGGGATACTGGAAGAGATTGATTAAAATATCATGTGGTACTGATTGCTACTATTGTCTAAATAGCATGACTTGCCTGATACCTGTATCCTTATTGTAGTTGTACTTGTTCCTATTCCTGATCATTTATCCACTATCATGTTACCTGTATTATTTGTTACTCTATCTGGTACATGTTACACTTTCTGTGGTGGCATACTATTCATGTATATGTATACTCTGCATTGCATATATTTTGTTTTCTGTATACCTTGCAGACATCACTACTGTCTATGCACCACACCGTATGATGGTTATATTGCATATGCCCATCTGCATGTTCATTTCTATCACGTCACCACTAGACAACATATTTATTATATCAAACTGGATACTACTATTATAGACATGACCCGATGATAATATGTTAGGAGGTGATGGTATTAAAATATGTCATTGTTATATTTTACATATTATTAAAGTTCTATTATATGGTATCACTAGTACATAAACATGTATTATATATTATTATCATGCTTGTATTACTATAGTACATATTACTGCCTCCTTCATTTTACCACTCACTAGGTCGCTTTCTGACGACCCTGGGTTTGCGTGCCCAGGTTGGAGATCCGAGTTATCGTATTGTCCGATAGTCCATTGGGTTCACATAGGAGACTCATCATCGAGACCATTCATAGGTTTCTTTGTGATTTGTTTCTGTTATCTTATTTATCCCTGTTTTCCTATCTGATATGATCACTAACATCTTTCTGCAGGTATTCTTGTACTTATTTGCTGCTGGAACTCTTATAAATACGGAGGTGATTTCCTGTACTGAGGCTTAGCGTGCGTACGTGAGAGTTTCCGCCCTGCGTATATACGTCGCCATAACGTCCCCGTACCTGCGGGATCGGGGCGTTACAAGAGGAGAGCTGGCGGGTGGTAGATCAAAGCAAGTAAAGAAGATGCAGAGAGCAAGAGAGAAAAATTGAAGACGGACAAACAGATAGACGAACGAAAGGATGATATAATTTGTGAAGGAGACGTGGAAGAAAGCCTTCTTTCGGTCAGTTTTGATAATAATCTTTTGGGAAGATTTGGCTATAGGAGCTTGTGCTCTATCGCGTCAAAACTAGTACTTCAATAAGACCCAAAACTATTCTTTTTTCATGCATAAAGAACACCTATTAATCAAAATTTTTATAATAAGGAGGGGGGCAACGGTCATTGTAGTCGTTAGTCTAAAAAACGAGATTTAGTTTGGCCACATAACACGTCTAAGCTTATATGATAATTGAAAAATAATAAGACAATCTTAGAATACGATTTGTCAAAACTAGAACAAATGATCATTATGAGTATCCAACAACAATTAATGAAAAGATGGTCGTGAAATGCAAATTCTGAAAAACACCTAGAGGGGGTGAATAGGTGTTAATGCTAATCTAATGATCTTTTTAAAACAAGTATGTACGTATGATGCAACCGGTCACTCAAAACAAGAAATTGAAGCCGAATTCTCCGTGAAGGGCTCTAGAACTTCTCCTTTTTGATTTCTCTAGATTATGAGTTGAGGCGCGTAATTGTTTTCTTGTTGAGATGGGTAAAGACAGAAAAAATGCAAGTGAATGAAATGGAAGCAATGAAGTGCAAGCAAGAGGTATCAGAAGATAAAAATGTAAAGCAATGAAAAATAATAAAAAAACCAATCGCAAACACCAGTAATTTATTTCGAGGTTCGAGCCACCGCTCTACGTCCCCGCCTCCACCACCGTGAAGGATTTTCACTAAATCCGCAAAGGGAATTACAAGAGGTCTAACAAGACCGGAGTACCGAACTCCCGCCAATCCAACCTCTACACAAGAGGGATCTCAACACAAGGAAAAATACAAGTAACATGGTGATCAAAAAGACCACAAACTTCTCTCTTACAACTCCTTATAGAATGGGAAAGATTTTTGGCTCAAGAAGTGAAGTGAGAAAATTCAGTTGTAAAGAAGTAAGAAAGAGCTTGAAAACACTGAAAAACTTCAATCAAGAACGCACTTTAGAAAGTGAGAGTTTTGAAATTTTTCTTTCTTTTTGGAAACTAAAACAATGGGATTTTTCTTGAATTTAACAAGAGACCAATGCCATCTATTTATAGGGATTTGCCATGAGCAAATCATCATTTAAACTAGTTTAATAGGTCAGGAATTAGCCTCCAGAAATTCAGAGATAGCTGAACAAACATCAAAATCAAATCCAGGAAAACAGATTCCAAGAAAGTAGCCGTTGGTGGCTGCTGGCGGCTGTCGGTCGACTGGCAGTCTATCTGGCAAACTAGCCGTTGGACTCGGTCGATCGGAGGCTAAATAAAAAAACATATCTTTGTTCTGTCAGTCGACTGGCCCGGTCGACCGACAAAACCCGAGAGCAAGGGTCAGTCGGTCGGTCGACCGGCAGACGTGCACAAACGTGCACGCCAAAGCCACAAGGCTCGGTCGACCGGTGTGGTCGACCGATCAAGCCTGAAATTGGCCCGATCGATCGCCCGGTCGACCGATGGGCCTGAAACAGTATTTTTATAGGAATAATTTTGAACTTAGAGAAATTTTTAAAATATTTTAAATGACTAGATGATTAAGTAGCATGCTATAAGGGTTGGTATACATGATATAAACAAGATGTAAAAATATAAAATATTTAGAGACATGTATATCAACCAAGACATGTACCTAATTTAACTATCCAAAACAAAAACCGTATTTTGAAAAAAAATGAAAGTGTGTGTGTGTGTGTTTTCTTGAGCCAACTTATCATAACCTCATTCTTTAACAAACTAATTCTTACAACGGTTCTAGGTGACTACAAGACCTTCAAATTAGGGCTTCTTCATATGCAAGCTTGAATCCTTGAACCCGAATTGAATCAACTTGAGTCAAAAACACCTTCCTTTAGGGAAGAAGAAATCTTGAATCCTTAGAACCCTGAAACACACTTAAATACTAAAAAATGATTAGTACAAATAATTATATATGTTTTGTAATCATCAAAACTCAACTACCGGGTGATTGTAACCTTGGGCCAAAAATCTCCCCCTTTTTGATGATGACAAAATATATGAGTTATTTTAAAAAATGGGAAAAAATAGGAAAGGAGCTTGGAAGCTCCCCCTCAAAACATGCTATATATATATATATGAATGGCTATATGAATGAATAGTAAAAAAAAAAATAGTAAAAAAAAGAACTTGGCATAAATAAAAAGACATAAGAATTCAAAACATATAGTTTGACATAAGAATTCAAAACATATAGTTTCAACAAACAATAACTCAAAAACTCAAAATACATAACTCAAAACTAAAAACTCAAAATAATAAACTAACTTTTTCTCCCCCTTTTGTCATACATCAAAAAGGGTAAACATTGTAAAAAAAAAAATTCAAGATTCTATAACACATTCAATTCACCACAAATAAATGAAAATCTAGTATAGTCTAGTGGTTTTGTAAATATATCGGCAAGTTGAAAATCGGTAGAAACATAATCAATGTCAATATCACCTTTCTCATAATGATCTCTAAGAAAGTGATACCGAATGTCAATGTGCTTAGTCTTACATGTTGATTTGCATTTTTAGTCATATGAATAGTACTAGTATTATCACAAAATATCTTAATATAATGCAAATCATAGTCAAGGAGAGTATGTTTCATCCAAAGAACTTGCGCACAACAAGCCCCCGCCGCAATATACTCCACCTCGGCGGTTGAGAGGGCTACCGAATTTTATTTCTTGAAAGACCATGAAACAAGACAATTACCGAGAAATTGACAACTTGTACTCTTCCTATCCACTCTACAACCCGCATAGCCGGCATCCGAAAAACTCGTCATGAAAAATTGTCCGGTCTTCGGATACCACAAACTCATTTCAATTGTGCCCTTAAGGTATCTAAAAATGCGTTTTACCGCAATCAAATGGGACTCTTTAGGACACGATTGAAATCGAGCACAAAGACATACACAGAACATAATGTCCGGCCTACTAGCTGTTAAATACAACAAGTTACCAATCATGCTACGATAAAGTTTAATGTCTACATTTGTACCTTATTCATCCTTGTCAAGCTTAGTAGTGATAGCCATCGGAGTTTTGCTTGTCTTAACCCCTTTAAGCCTAAATCTCTTGATAAGTTCCTGTAACCTCCTAATCCTTGATGTACGTATCACAGTATCAGTACTCGATACGGCGTACAAAGTTGATTTGACCTTCCTGATCATCAGATTCAACCGGTTTCATTTTAAAAAATATTTCTAATATTTTAAATTTTTCAGAATTTTCTGAAATTTTTCTGGATTATTTTAGAAAATCTCCGTAGTCGGTGTCGACCGATACCGATAATCGGCTCTACAATTTTTAATTCCCAAATGGAGTATAATTTTGAGAATCTGCTTTCATCTTATATGTTAGAATTATATTATCCATATTATCGTATTTTTGAGGATTTTTCTGAATTTATGAAAATCGGGCCAAACCAGTGTCGCCCAGTATCGGCGATACACTCCAAGATTTTTAACTTACAAACCGAATAATATTTCTACAATCCGATTTCACTTTCCTACTCCATGTAATATTTTCTATTTTATAGAATTTTTGAGCACCGTTCGGAGTTAGTCAATTTTTAACCCAATTGTAATATTAATTAAATAATATAAAAACCTTTTTCTCTTTCTTTTTCCCCTTCCTCTTTCTCCAACCTTCTCAAATTTTCTCACCACCTTACCCAACCGCCTTTCTCTTCTCCTCCTCTCTATTTATCTATTCTCTCTCTCTCTCTTCCTCAATAACTATCTCTCTCTACTTACTTTTTTTAATTAACCCATCCCTCTCTAATCGTCTCCCTCTCTCTTTCCCCTCTCTCCCTTTCTCTGTTCAAACCTGGGGAGGGGGTCTGACTTGCCGCCGCTGCCGCTGTGGCCAGGCCAAGTCGCTGGCACCCCCGACCAGGCACCACCACACCCCAACCGGCCGCCGCCCACCAAATCCTTCCCTCCTCTTTCTTTTCCTTTTCTTTTCCTTCTTCTTTTCTTCTTTTTCAGCTTCTTCTCCCTCACTCTCTCTCTCTTCCTCTCTGTACGCGGGCTCAGACTGCCCCCGGCGGCTTTGCGGCGCCGCCGGCCGTCATCGCGCTTGCGCAGCCGCGCGGCCATGCCCGCTGTCCCCTGCCTCTCTCTCTTGCTCTCTCTATCTCTCTCACTCCTCTTCTACCTCACCTTGCCGCCGACGACGATCGGCTACGGCTGCGGAGGGCACCGCCGGCCTGGTCAGCGGCGTGCGCCACCGCCAGCCAGCCGGCGGCCCGCTGGTGAGCGACAGCAGCAGCTGTCGCTGCAGTGTTACTGCTGTCTTTGTCAGGTTCGGGTGTGAATCCGAACCCGTTAGTGCTATTGGGTAGGTTTTGAAACCCATTAAACCCAATAAAACGATAACCCATTATACTTAAGTTACGGGTTTTGGTATTGGATTCAAACCTGACACGTTAAGAGCCCAAACCCACATCCAAAGTCCAATAAAGGTAATATTACAGATAACCCCCTGCTAATTCTTATTAATTGTATTTTAGATATTTTTATTACATATTTAACCCATTTCTATTACTTTTAGCGTTCGGGCGATATCTTGAGCACCCGGACTCCGATTTGGACGATTCTGGAACCGTTGTGATCGTGGGAAAGAGAGCTACCTTTCCATGACTAGTTTGTGAGTGTTTTTCTTTATGAATTATATTTTATCATGTTTAGTGACCCTGATTGGTTGCCTTATTTAATAAAACTTGATTATCAGAAATCATTATTATTATTGTTTAATAAAATGTAATTGTTGGTAAATCCCTATAATGAAATCATACATGATTGTTATCATACTTTATTTTCTTACCTAATTTATTATAAATGTATGGATATATATATATAGATATATGGATGGTTATTTAGTTATCGAGATCCAGAAGTTAACAATTGTCACAAGTAAAGTAGCCAATAAATTGATAATTAAAATAGATAATTATGTATATATAATAATTTGGTGGCACCTGCCGTATTCAGAATATAAGAATCGTTAATCTTATTAGCAGTAGTTGACACTCGAGTAGATGCTATTACCCTAGACGCTAACATTAGTGTTCGCGCCATGACTTGGATATCTTGTCACACGGGACACCGTCATCTCATGTACATGTATCACCGTTACACAGATCCTCTTACACGCGACACTATGTCCCACCGGTTCATAGATACACCAATTCACTAGACATTGTCACTTCGTTACTGCTACATGTATATTGTCACTATGATACTGTCACCATTACAGACCCACCGATGCACTTGACACAGTATTGCATGTCAACCTCTGATACACTACACAGGACACTATCATTTCATGTTCATGACCACTGTTCCATGGATACGCGACACCGATATTTCATGTGCTAGTATCACCGTCCCACGGACATTCTAATGCACTGAACGCACTAGATACCATTATTTCATGATGTTCCATGTACATGTCTCACTCTTACATAGATATTGAGATTCATGACATTATTACTGCATGTTCGTGAGCCACTGATACACTGAAACGCTATTACACTAGATACCGCTACATGGATACTCTGTGTACAGTTACTTCATGTTCTTACACCACTGTTGTATAGACATACCAGTCTGCATGCATTGATTGTCTTTGTATTCCTGTTACATGGATCATGGATTATATTACTGCTCATGGATATTCTTGTATTCCCGTTATAACATGACTTATTGTTACATGAGTAATCTATTTTGTATTCTCGTTACATGATTATTTCCCGTTCTGATATTGACATTCTCGTTACTGAATACGTGAGCTGTTGATATGTCATGTGTGGAACTAAGTGCCACGTGGATCCAAGCCACGGGGGCCACCTCTAGAATCCTACATCAATTGTTTCTCGTTTCCCGTTATCTTGTTTCATGCTATCAACAGAGCTCATGTCATGTTATCGTGTTACATGTACCATGTCCTGTACTTATTCCTGATATACTGTATAGTGAAAGACAATAAAGAGAATTTGGGTATGGGGGAGACTTGACGATTGACTAGGTCTTGTCGGGTGGATGTCTGGATCCATTGTTAGTCCCACTGCAGGGGACGTGGTAGGGCTGGCTACCGTTTGTATTATATTGTTTCTTGCTCCTGCCCTAGCGGGTAGCCCTGGTCTCAGCAGCCAGGGGTTCGTTTAAGGCCGTTGTCCCGGGTATGCACGGGATACACCCACCTGACTAGAGCTCCTTGGCCATTGGGTTTCCAATGAATATAATAAGATGATATAAACAACAGTGACATCGGGAACACTTGTTATTTGATCACTCTCTCGTTTGGATAATGGTACCCGTATGCCATGTCCAGATGGGTTCGACTGGAGTGCGGGCTCCAGTATGAACTGTCAGTAGTATGGGACACTGGAAGAGATTGATTAAAATACCAGGTAGTACTGATTGTTATTATTGTATAAATCACAGGACATGCTCGACTCATGTATATTATTGTCCCTCTTATATTTGTTACTATTCCTGATATGTTCTCCACGATCATGTCACCTGTATACCTTTTTACATTTCCTGATAATTGTTACACTCCATGTGGTCACACACTATTGATGTACATGTATGCTTGGCATTGTATATATATTCTGCTTTATATATATCTTGCAGACATCAGTACTGTTTATGCACAATACAATAGTATGGTTAAGTTGCATGCTGAACATCTGCATGTTCATGTCTATCACGTCACCACTAGACAACATTATTTATTATATAAAACTGGATACTCTGTAGACATGACCCGATGATAACATGCTAAGTAGCAATGGTATTAAAATATGACATTTTTATATTTCTACTGCTTATTAAATGCCTATTATATGGTATTACCAATACAGAATCATGTATTATATATTATTATCGTGCCTGTATTACTATAGTACATATTATTGCTTCCTTCATTTACCACTCACTGGTCGCTTTCTGACGACCCTGGGTTTGCGTGCCCAGGTTGGAGATCCGAGTTACTGTATTATCCGATAGTGTCTTGGATTCACATAGGAGACTCCTCATCGAGACCATTCATAAGTATCTTTGTGATTTATATCTGTTATCTTATTTATCCCTATTTTCATTTCTGTTATGACCACTAACCTCTTTCTCCAGGTATTCTTATACTTATTTCATGCTGGAACTCATGTATATATGGAGGTTATTTTCTATACTGAGGCTTAGCGTACGTACGTGAGGGTATCTCCGCCCTGCGTATGTACGTCGCCATAACGTCCCCGTATCTGCGGGATCGGGGCGTTACATAGTGGTATCAGAGCCTAGGTTTACATGGTGTGGGTAACCACCTGGGTTAATGCTCGGGTTCTTACAACAGTACAATTGGATTCAGATTAAAACTCATCTGTATCTGAATTGGGGATTCTAGCAACGAGTACAAGAATACCATGTCATTGACAATTCATTCCTCGGCTCTTTTCTATTCCTTAATCATAGGGGTCAACCAGAATAATCTGCTTTCCTTCTCTCTTTCTCTTCATCCTATTGCTACCAAGCCTTTATCTTTGGTTCACGCCACCAATTCTTCAATCCGCTTTCACTATGGAGATCAGAGTAGCGCAGCGGAAGCGTCGTGGGCTCGTAACCTTCAGGCTACATGACTGTAAATATTATTCTCCTTCTTGAGCTGAAATTTCGAGGATGAAATTTTTTGTAAGGTGGGGAGAAATGTAACCCCCTGATCCCTGATGTACGTATCATAGTATCAGTACTCGATACGGCGTACAAAGTTGATTTGAACTTCCTGATCATTGGATTCAGCCGATTTTATTTTCAAATAATATTTTCTAATATTTTAGATTTTTCAGAATTTTCTGAAATTTTTCTGGATTATTTTGAAAAATCTCCGTAGTCGGTGTCGACCAATACCGATAATCGGCTCTACAATTTTTAATTCCCAAATAGAGTAGAATTTTGGAAATCTGCTTTCACCTTATATCTTAGAATCGTATTATCCACATTATGGTATTTTGGGGGATTTTTTGAATTTATGAAAAATCGGGCCAAACCAGTGTCGCGCAGTATCGGTGATACACTCCAGGATTTTTAACTTGCAAACCGAATAATATTTCTAGAATCTGATTTCACTTTCCTACTCCACGTAATATTTGCTATTTTATAAAATTTTGGGCACCATTCGGAGTTAGTCAATTTTTGACCCAATTGTAATATTAATTAAATAATATAAAAACCTTTTTCTCTTTTCTTTTTCCCCTTCCTCTTTCTCCAACCTTCTCAAATTTTCTCACCACCTTACCCCAACCGCCTTTCTCTTCTCCTCCTCTCTATTTATCTGTTCTCTCTCTCTTCCTCAATAACTATCTCTTTCTCTAATTACTTTTTTTTAATTAACCCATCCCTCTCTAATCGTCTCTCTCTCTCTCTCTCTCTCTCTCTCACTCTCTCTCTCTCTTTCCCCTCTCTCCCTTTCTCTGTTCAAACCTGGGAGGGGGTTTGACCTGCCGCCGCTGCCGCTGTGGCCAGGCCAAGTCGCTGGGACCCCCAGCCAGGCACCACCATACCCCAACCGGCCGCCGCCCACCAAATCCTTCCCTCCTCTTTCTTTTCCTTTTCTTTTCCTTCTTCTTTTCTTCTTTTTCAGCTTCTTCACCCTCACTCTCTCTCTTCCTCTCTGTACGCGGGCTTAGACTGCCCCCGGCAGCTTTGCGGTGCCGCCGGCCGTCGCCGTGGTCGCGCAGCCGCGCGGCCATGCCCGCTGTCCCCTGTCTCTCTCTTGCTCTCTCTATCTCTCTCACTCCTCTTCTACCTCACCTTGCCGCCGCCGATGACCGCCTACGGCCCGCGAGGGCGCCGCCGGCCTGGTCCGCGGCGGGCGCCGCCGGCTAGCCAGCCGGCGGCCAGCTGTGAGCGACAGCAGCAGCTGTCGCTGCTGCTGCTGTTGCTGCTGTCTTTGTCGGGTTCGGGTGTGAACCCGAACCCGTTAGTGCTATTGGGTAGGTTTTGAAACCCATTAAACCCAATAAAACGATAACCCATTATACTTAAGTTACGGGTTTGGGTATTTGATCCAAACCCGACCCGTTAAGAACCCAAACCCGCATCCAAAACCCAATAAAGGTAATATTACAGATAACCCCTGCTAATTCTTATTAATTGCATTTTAGATATTTTTATTACATATTTAACCCATTTCTATTACTTTTAGCGTTCGGGCGATATCTGGAGCACCCGGACTCCGATTTGGACGATTTTGGAACCGTTGCGATTGTGGGAAAGAGAGCCACCTTCCCATGACTAGTTTGTGAGTGTTTTTCTTTTATGAATTATATTTTATCGTGTTTAGTGACCCTGATAGGTTGCCTTATTTAATAAAACTTGATTATCAGAAATCATTATTATTATTGTTTAATAAAATGTAATTGTTGGTAAATCCCTATAATGAAATCATACATGATTGTTATCATACTTTATTTTCTTACCTGATTTATTATAAATGTATGGATATATATAGATATATGGATGGTTGTTTAGTTATCGAGATCCAGAAGTTAACAATTGTCACAAGTAAGTAGCCAATAAATTGATAATTAAAATAGATAATTATGTATATATAATAATTTGGTGGCACCTACCGTATTCAGAATATAAGAATCATTAATCTTATTAGAAGTAGTTGACACTCGAGTAGATGCTATTACCCCAGATGCTAACATTAGTGTTCGCACCATGACTTGGATATCCTGTCACACGGGACACCGTTATCTCATGTACATGTATCGCCGTTATACATATCCTCTTACACGCGACACTATGTCCCACCGGTACATAGATACACCAATTCACTAGACATTGTCACTTCGTTACTGCTACATGTATATTGTCACTATGACACTGCCACCGTTACAGACCCACCGATGCACTCGACACAGTATTGCATGTCAACCTCTGATACACTACACAGGACACTATCATTTCATGTTCATGACCACTGTTCCATGGATACGCGACACTGATATTTCATGTGCTAGTATCACCGTCCCACGGACCTTCTAATGCACTGAACGCACTAGATACCATTATTTCATGATGGTCCATGTACATGTCTCACTCTTACATAGATATTGAGATTCATGACATTATTACTGCATGTTCGTGAGCCACTGATACACTGAAACGCTATTACACTAGATACCGCTACATGGATTCTTTGTGCATAGTTACTTCATGTTCTTACACCAATGTTATATAGACACACCGGTCTACATGCATTGATTGTCTATGTATTCCTGTTACATGGATCATGGATTATATTACTGCTCAGGATATTCTTGTATTCCCGTTATAACATGACTTATTGTTACATGAGTAATCCGTTCTGTATTCTCGTTACATGATTATTTCCCGTTCTGATATTGACATTCTCGTTACTGAATACGTGAGCTGTTGATATGCGATGTGTGGAACTAAGTGCCACGTGGATCCAAGCCACGGGGGCCACCTCTAGAATCCCACATCATTGTTTCTCGTTTTTCGTTATCTTGTTTCATGCTATCAACAGAGCTCATGTCATGTTATCGTGTTACATGTACCATGTCCTGTACTTATTCCTGATATACTGTATAGTGAAAGACAATAAAGAGAATTTGGGTATGGGGGGACTTGACGGTTGACTAGGTCTTATCGGGTGGATGTCTAGATCCATTGTTAGTCCCACCGCAGGGGACGTGGTAGGGCTGGCTACCGTTTGTATTGTATTTTTCTTGCTCCTGCCCTAGCGGGTAGCCTGGTCTCAGCAGCCAGGAGTTCGTTTAAGGCCGTTGTCCTGGGTGTGCACGGGATACACCCACCTGACTAGAGCTCCTTGGCCATTGGGTTTCCAATGAACATAATAATGATATAAACAATAGTGACGTCGGGAACACTTGTTATTTGATCACTCTCTCGTTTGGATAATGGTACCCGTAAGCCATGTCCAGATGGGTTCGACTAGAGTGCGGGCTCCAGTATGAACTGACAGTGGTATGGAACACTAGAAGAGATTGATTAAAATACCAGGTAGTACTGATTGTTATTATTGTATAAATCACACGACATGCTCGACTCATGTATATGATTGTCCCTCTTATATTTGTTACTATTCCTGATATGTTCTCCACGATCATGTCACCTGTGTACCTTGTTACATTTCCTGATAATTGTTACACTCCACGTGGTCACACACTATTGATGTACATGTATGCTTGGCATTGTATATATATTCTGCTTTATATATTTTGCAGACATCAGTACTGTTTATGCACAATACAATAGTATGGTTATGTTGCATGCTGCACATCTGCATGTTCATGTCTATCACGTCACCACTAGACAGCATTATTTATTATATATACTGGATACTCCTGTAGACATGACCCGATGATAACATGCTAGGTAGCGATGGTATTAAAATATGACATTTTTATATTTCTACTGCTTATTAAATGCCTATTATATGGTATTACCAATACAGAATCTTGTATTATATATTATTATCGTGCCTGTATTACTATACTACATATATTGCTTCCTTCATTTACCACTCACTAGGTTGCTTTCTGACGCCCCTGGGTTTGCGTGCCCAGGTTGGAGATCCGAGTTACCGTATTATCAGATAGTGTCTTGGATTCACATAGGAGACTCCTCATCGAGACCATTCATAGATATCTTTGTGATTTATTTCTGTTATCTATTTTTCCCTATTTTCATATCTATTATGATCACTAACCTCTTTCTGCAGGTATTTTGTACTTATTTCATGCTGGAACTCTATATGTATGGAGGTTATTTCCTGTACTGAGGCTTAGCGTACGTACGTGAGGTATCTCTGCCCTGCGTATGTACGTCGCCATAACGTCCCCGTATCTGCAGGATCGGAGCGTTACAGTTCCTTCGTGTACTTGGCTTGATTTATTAAAATCCATCCATCCTTTGCTTGATTTGGAGACCAAGGAAGTAGTTAAGCTCGCCCATCATAGACATCTCAAATTCCTCCTTCATGCATGATTCAAAAGCTTTGCAAAGATTTTCATTAGTAGAACCAAATATGATATCATCAACTATATTTGAACATGTTTGGTAAACAAGGTAGTATCTATTTTTCTTTATTAAACCATTAGAAATAAGAAATGAAGAAAGTCTTTCATACCAAGCCCCTAGGGCTTGTTTTAAACTATATAGAGCTTTGTCTAGTTTGAAAACAAAATCCGGATGTGTAGGATCAACAAACCCGGGGGTTGTTCAACATACACCTCCTCTTCAATAAATCCATTTAAGAAAGCACTTTTTACATCCATTTGAAAAGTTTAAAATCTTTATATGAAGCAAATGCAAGTGTCATCTGTATGGCATCAAGCCGTGCTACGGGTGCAAGGTTCCTCAAAATCAATATTCGACTTGAGTGTAACCTTGGGCCACTAACCTAACTTTTTCCTAATATTTTCCGACTCATCCAACTTGTTCTTAAATATCCACTTAGTACCAATTGTTGGTCTATCGTGGGGCTATGAATAAGGTGCCAAACTTTGTTGTGCTCGAATTGATTGAGCTCCTATTGCATGGCAAGCAACTAATATGAGTCGCCCTCGGCTTCGAGGATGTTCTTTGGTTCAAAATGAGAAATAAATGCATGGTGCCCACAAAGATCATGAAGTTTAGAACGAGTAGTTACCCCTTTTGATACTTTCACTTATAATAAGATCCTTGGATGATGTGGATTGAATCTCCAATCTTTTGAAAGTGGTTGAGTAGTCTCCACTTCAACTTCTTGAATTTCATTTTCTTCATCACCCTTTGACATGTCTTCAGAGTAGGTGAGTCCTTCAAAGAAATTTTCTCCATGTCTTCATTTAGGAATCTATTTCTACAACATTCTCAACAAACACATTAGATTCCTCAAACTTGACATGTATAGAATCGTCAATAGTCAATGATGACTTATTGAAAACTCTATAAGCTTTACTAAAGTTAGAGTAACCAACAAAAATTGCTTCATAAGACTTTGCATCAAATTTATCTAAATTATCTTTAGTATTCAAAATAAAACATTTACAACCAAAAACTTTAAAGTATGAAACATTTGGCTTTCTAGAAAAATAAATTTCAAAAGATGCTTTAGAAGTGTTTTTGCATAAGAAAACCCTACTTGATATGTAGCAAGATGTGTTAACGGCCTCGGCCCATAGATAATGAGGGAGACCGTGCTCATTTATCATTATCCTAGCCATCTCTTGTAACGTACGATTTTTTCTCTCAATAACTCCATTTTGTTGTGGAGTTCTAGGACAAGATAGTTCATGCTTAATTCCATGTTCTTCACAAAAATTGGTAAAGGGTTGGTTAATGAATTCACCACCTCTATCACTTCTTATTCTTAAAATAGAAGAACTTTTTTCCTTTTCAACTCTTTTCTTAAAGGCTTGAAAATATGAAAAGGCTTTATTTTTTTGTTCTAAAAAGAAAACCCAAGTAAAACAAGAGAAATCATCAACTAAAACGAAAGCAAAATGATTCCCACTTAGACTTTTGGTTTGCGTAGGACCAAACAAATCTATATGGATCAACTCCATAGGTCGTGATGTCATGATATCCTTGATTGACTTGAAAGAGGACTTGACTTATTTCCCTAGTTGGCACGCATCGCAAATGCGGTTCTTTTCAAATTTCAAGTAAGGAATACCGTTCACCATTTCCTTACTGTTTAATCTAGATAGATGGTCAAAAGAAATGTGGCCTAATCTCCTATGCCACAACTAAGAGTCATCATCAAGGCTTTCAAACAAGTAGCATTGCATAGCATATTAGATATGTCAATCATGTATACATTGTTTTTACGAAATCCGGAAAATATATATGTATTGGATTGTCTATCAATAACTCTACATGCGAGGTCATCAAAAACAACATCAAAATCTTTGTCACAAAGTTGACTCACACTCAAGAGATTATGCTTGAGGCCATCAACTAAAACAACTTTTTTATTAAAGGAGATGTACCAAGTTTAACATTACCAATATCAATGATTTTCCTTTGGCGTCATCTCCGAAGTTGATGGTGCCACCTTCATGGTATCTTGATAGGGTTGTGAAGTTGTTGATATCCCAAATCATGTGCCTTGAGCAACCACTATCAAGATACCACAACTCCTTACGTCGTTGGGCTTTGGAATGTACCTACATCATTTAACAAATTTATTGACTTTGATACCCAAACTTTCTTGGGTCCTTGAATGTTAGTATCCGAACCCAAACATGATTATGCGATGCATTAATCCTATCATAGTAAAATTTAACCAAATGACCTTTACGGCCCAATATGTGCATGCATACACTTTACCATACATGAATGCATGATGAGTGTGTGGAGTGTGGGCATGTTTAGGGTGCTTAGCATGATGTAAAGGTTGTGATTTATGAACATGAGCATGAATAGCATGTGAATGTTTCTTTGGGACATGTTCCTTAGGAAACATAGCCTTTAGTCTAGTTTTATCAAATTCACAATTCTTCAAAACTACTCCTAATGAATCAATTTTCTTCTTTAGCAAAGAAATCTCGTTTTCATCAATTTGTGAAAATTTACCTTTGCAAGAAATCTTATAGTCATCAAAATCCTTTTGAGTAGAAGAGAGAGTTGAAAACAATTCATCTTTTTCTTTGTGAGAATGAAAACTTTGTGGTTGAGTGATTCATTTTCCTTTTTCATTTTCAAGTATTTCTTTTTAAGAAAATCATAGTTATGAGATAGTTCTTCAAAAGCTTCTCCTAGTTCATCTATAGATAGTTCACAATCAATGGAAGTATCGGGAGTTACCTGCTTGTGCATTCATTTACCATAAAGCACATGTTGGCGGTGTCGACTTCCTCATCGGATTCACTCTCCGAATCCCAAGTAGCCTTTAAAGCTTTCTTTTTGTAAGGCTTCTTGGAGGTGGAGGGTTTGCCTTTGTTTTTGGGACATTCCGCAACAATGTGACCCGGCTTCCGGCAATTGAAGCAAATGATTTTCTTCTCTTCTTTACCTTGCCATCTCCTTCTATTTTGGAACTTTGCCTTGTTGTACATTCTCCGAACGTTCTTTACAAGAAGAGAAAGATCTTCATCATCCTCGTCGGAGTAGGTGGAAGAGCTCTTGAAGGCAATGACTTTCTTCTTGGGCGGAACCATCTCTTCTCTTGCTTTTCTTTCCATCTCATGGGTCTTGAGATTCCCAATGAGACCAATAAGCTCCATTTATTCCTTGTCATTGAGTTCCTTCAAAGTTGTGGCTTTGACTTCCCAAGATGGAGGGAGTGCACGGATGATCTTCCTCACTATTTGGTCGTTGTCAATACCGTCACCTAAAGAAAAAAGTCCATTAGTAAGCTTTGTAAACTTAGTAACCATATTATCTATGGTTTCATTCTCTTGCATAGAAAAATTTTCATATTGGAAATGAAGAAGGTCGATTTTTGCCCTCTTTACTTGTGGAGTTCCCTCATGAGTGACAAGTAAGTGAGTCCAAATCTCATGTGCGGATTTGCAATGAATGACTCTAGAAATATCATTGTCATTAAGAGCTTGAAGCAAGGCATAGTGTGCCCTAGCATTAGCATCAAACTCTTTCGTGGCAATATCGGATCAAGTGTCCTCATCACCAATGGTCACCGCCTTTGCAACCCGGCTCCCTAAGGATTGCAAAAACACGGTCATCTTAACCTTCCATATGGCAAAGTTAAGGCCATCAAACTTGAGTGGGGTCTTAATTCCTTCAGTCATTTTTACTAAGCGTATGAGGATGAAAAATGAATATAGTGATTAGCAATATAGGATCTCTCTAAGGTTGTTAAGCCAAGAGCCTAGAGACCAAAGCTCTGATACCAATTGAAAAAAACTAGAGGGGGGGTGAATAGGTGTTAATGCTAATGTAATGATCTTTTTAAACAAGTATGTATGTATGATGTAATCGGTCACTCAAAATAAGAAATTGAAGCCAAATTCCCCGTGAAGGGCTCTAGAACTTCTCCTCTTTGATTCCTCTAGATTATGAGTTGAGGAGTGTAATTGCTTTCTTGTTGAGATGAGTAAAGATCGAAAAATGCAAGTGAATGAAATGGAAGCAATGAAGTGCAAGCAAGAGGTATCACAAGATAAAAATGTAAAGTAATGAAAAATAATAAGGAAACCAATCGCAAACACAAGTAATTTGTTTCGAGGTTCGAGCCACCGCTCTACGTCCCCTCCTCCACCACGGTGAAGGATTTTCACTAAATCCGCAAAGGGAATTACAAGAGGTCTACACAAGACCGGAGTACCGAACTCCCACCAATCCAATCTCTACACAAGAGGGATCTCAACACAAGGAAAAATACAAGTAACAAGGTGATCAAAAAGACCACAAACTTCTCTCTTACAACTCCTTATAGAATGGGAAAGATTTTTGGCTCAAGAAGTGAAGTGAGAAAATTCAGTTGTAAAGAAGTAAGAAAGAGCTTGAAAACACTGAAAAACTTCAATCAATAATGCACTTTAGAAAGTGAGAGCTTTGAAAATTTTTCTTTCTTCTTGGAAACTAAAATAATGGGAATTTTTCTTGAATTTAACAAGGGACCAATGCCATCTATTTATAGGGATTTGCCATGAGCAAATCATCATTTAAACTAGTTTAATAGGTCAGATTAGCCTCCAGAAATTCAGAGATAGCTG
Source organism: Agave tequilana (assembly GCA_038442645.1). Taxonomy (NCBI): domain Eukaryota; kingdom Viridiplantae; phylum Streptophyta; class Magnoliopsida; order Asparagales; family Asparagaceae; genus Agave; species Agave tequilana. The sequence goes on from JAVJIF010015843.1 coordinate 68,643, forward strand.
AACAAACATCAAAATCAAATCCAGGAAAACAGATTCCAAGAAAGTAGCCGTTGGTGGCTGCTGGCGGCTGTCGGTCGACCGGCCCCGTCGACCGGCAGTCTATTTGGCAAACTAGCCGTTGGACTTAGTTGACCGGTCGGTCGATAGGAGGCTAAACAAAAATATCTTTGTTCTGTCGGTCGACTGGCCCGGTCGACCGACAAAACCCGAGAGCAAGGGTCAGTCAGTCGGTCGACCGGCAGACGCGCACAAACGTGCACACCAAAGCCACAAGGCCCCGTCGACCGGTGCGATCGACCAATCAGGCCTGAATAGGTCCGGTCTGTTGGCCCAAAGGCCCATCACTCTAGTTTTGATGATGATCAACTCATGTAGTTATGGTACTAATGATCTTGTGTTTATTTAGTCTCAGATTTGTGATCAAGATCTTAGTAGGTGTGTAGCTTTAACAAAGGATTTAAGATCAAGTTTTGGAGGTAGCACGGTTTGATTCAGTGTAACGCCCCGATCCCACGGGTACGGGGACGTCACTGCGACGTACATACGCAGGTCAGAAGTACCCTCACGTATATACGCTAAGCATCAGTACAAGCAAGAATCAGAGTACGACAAACGTAGCGTCCATTCATATGCCAACACAAGAAATACAATATACAAGGTTATCACAAGATGTGACATACTATTACATATCACATGCATCATATATCACAGTCAAGCACAAAAGTACGATTTACAATATGATTACAAGATGCTCACGAGCTGAAGGAAGGTCCCGCGAGCTAAAAAGGAAAGTCTGGCACAACAGAAACCGAGACTAGTCAGCCGGCTCGGAAAGGAAAGCTTGATCTTCCACAGAAGGCTCCACCTCAACCCAAGGTCCGGAACCTGAACATACAAATTCAAGGGAGTCAGGACCTCCCAAACAAATGATCAGGTTACAGCCGAGTGGCTTAAGAAATAAGAGTATGAGAGTTGGTACAATATCATGAATAATCAGCCAGCGAGTAAAGGAAGTACGACATGCTATAAACGAAAGGCATTGTATAAGCTTAGGTTACGGCCTCATGAGACTAGTACCTCGAGGGAATAATCCAAACAAGGAACCCTCATCTATATACCTTTATCTCATGTCACCGTGATCCAAGCGCATACAACACCCACAGTTAACGTCTTTTATTATTATTATTATTATTATTATTATTATTATTACTCGTCTTACCCTGATATCTAACTATGTGAACTAGCGTCCCAGCACACATAGATCCATATCCGAGTAAAGCAAGGTTGTTATTGGAAACCAGCGGAGGTATCAACGAACTATGTTTACAGTGGGTCCCGTGCATACCCGGGACCACGGCCCAGGATTGTTCCGTTGCTTGGTAACGGAACCCGCCGCAAGGCAAACAGGAGGGACTTATGTATGCCCTTATCATGATGGTACCAGGAAGGAGGGAGCCAGCACTCCCCTCGGTCGCCTGGAGGCCCACAGGTCAGACCGGAAATTTAGTTGCACAACATACCTAATACCACTGTAAACACGAACATATATTGATAGCCGCGTATTTCCCCCGACCCGATGCAAGTTGTCTTATTTTATGGATCCTTTAGGTAATTATCAGGTTTCGGGAATGAACAGGAGCAAGTCGGAAATATCATGAAGACTGGAGTATCAGGAGTACAATTTGTACTATCATGTAAATCAAATTGGTAAATCATAAAGTCCGGTTATCATTCCCGTCATCGTGATAATTATGAGAGTCATGTGTGTCATGCCTTGTGTTAGGAGATAGCATGACAAGAGGTGATATCCATCAAGTAACAAGTCTTGTAATTAGCAATATACAATACATGACCCAAAGATAATGTTCATAAACAAAGAGGTAATTAACCACAGCAAACAGTCAAGATTAGTCGACTAGGGAGTGATATTAGTCGACTTATGAAGGGGGTAGTCGACTATAGATAAGGGTCAAGTCGACTAAAAGGCCGCGTCTCAGAGAGCCGCGTCTCAGGAAGAAAGTTAGTCGACTGGGGAAATGAGTTAGTCGACTAGTCAAGGCCGCGTCTCAGAGAGCCGCGTCTTCAGCAAGAAAGTTAGTCGACTAGGGAATTGGGTTAGTCGACTAGTCAAGGCCGCGTCTCAGAATTAAGGCTGCGTTTCAAAGAACTAGTCGACTAGGGTCAAAAAGTAGTCGACTAATAGAGGTTCAAGTCGACTAACAACAGGATTAAGTCGACTAAAAATGCAAACAAAGAGCAGATTATTCTTTTGAGGGCTGCGTTTGTTGATAAAATTACAAGCATGAAAATAATGTCCAAGTCTTGGCGAGTAGAATTACTCGCCTAAAATGCGTCCGACGTCCTGTAAGAAATGCCAAGTGAGGAAGATGAGTTCTTTGCCAAGTTTGTTACCAAAACGATTACCGGAAAATCTACGGTGATAAAGCTCGGCGCCAATCCAAAAGGAGGGTACCGGCCAAAAGTCTTGCCAACAGAGAAGAACGCGGCCCCAATCCAAAAGGAGTGGCCGGTCCTCACAAGTTGATGGAGAGGGGTTGTGGTAGTTTGGAGAAGATGGAGGTGCAAGTCTAGTTCACCATTTCAAAACGGGATCTTGCAAACGTTGTTGCGGGGGACGAATCTATAGTCCGTTAGAAAGAGGTCGACGAGGAGGTGAAGGTGGTATGCTTGGTGGTGGCTACGGTGGTGCAGGTGGTGGTGGAGATGGTGGTGAAGCTTGGTGAAGAAGATGGGTTCTTGGATGTTTCTTGGTGAAAGAGGTTGAAGAAGATGGTGTTTGTGGTTGGAAATGGAGGAGGAGATGGAGGAGAATGAGGTGGAGGGATTTGTGGTGGAGAAAATGGATTTGGTGGGTGGTGGTAATGGCCGGCCAAGGGAGCTTGGGGGGTTTGTGTTGCTGTTGGAGCTTGCTGGAAACAAAGAAGATGAAGGAGAATGAAAGAGAGAGAGAAGATTGGAGTACATGGGAATATATATATGCATAGGTGAAGTTATCATTCCCATTTTGCCCCCCATTCCAATCAAGAAACGCAAGGATGGAGGCTTGCGTCTCCATTCAAATGAGGCCCGCGTCTGGCCTCTAAGAGCTGGACGCGGAGATCAAGGCTGGGTTCAAAAAGGGAAATTCACAAGGTTGCGTTTACAGAGAAGTCAATAAGGGTATGGGTGATTTGACTAGAGTTTGATTGGCCCATAAGCTTTAAATGCAGCATGGAGAGGATGGCTGCATTAAATGATGAATCCAGCTGGTGAACTCTCGCATTTGAAGAAGGAGAGAGAATAATGGAAAAAGAGAAAAGTGGAATACTTGGATAAATTCTCGGTATCTGGGAAAATACCGAAAACTCCAGAAATGTCCAAAAATTGAAGTGTCTCGGGAAGCTTTCCAAAAATTCACAAAATTAATAAATATTACATAAAGATTTTTGGTGAAATTGGTTTTCAGAAATTCAACTCCATTTTCAAAATAAAAATCCTGGAATCCATGGTGAACGGTGTCTACACCGGGTAGGCTGGATTTTTGATAAAATCTGAAAAATCCCAGAAAATGCCTGAAGAAGAAAATATAATTTTAAGAAGGAATGTGAAAGCGAAATCCAAAAATTTGATTCCAATTGTGAATTAAAATCCCTGGAATCAACCAGTGATACTGGCCGACACCGGTTTTGAAGATTTACAATTTAATTCCGAAAATTCCAAAAAATCATGAAAATCTAGAATATTAAAAAATATATAAAAAATAATATTTGAAACTAAAATCAGTCAAATCTGAATACCAAACAGATTAAAATCATGCAGTACTGCTATATGAGTAAGTATTTAAATAGCAGAAAATAAAATAAAATAATAATAAAATGCACCAAAAATCAGGATACGTAACTGTGCATGTATACCGAGGATGGGGTGTTACAATCTATCCACCTTACAAAAAATTTCGTCCTCAAAATTTCAGGAAGGGGAAGATGACGGTAGAGAGAATAGGAAGAAAGGGTTTTACCAACTAAGTTGAAAATAGTTGAGGGTAACACTCACGAATAACGTCCTCCCGTTCCCATGTGGCTTCTCCTGGCACATGCCTATTCCAAGAAACCAATACTAATGGTATAGCCTTATTCTTCAATATTTTGATACTTTTGTCCAGGATGGCCATCGGTTGCTCTTTATAAGACAGATCTGACTGTAGTTCCAGTTCGGAGTGATCTAGAATGTGACTCTCATCCTTGACATACCTCCTCAACTGTGATACATGGAATACATTGTGTACTCCTTCTAAAGATGGCGGTAATGCCAATCGGTAAGACACATCTCCCACACGATCCAAAATTTCGAATGGGCCGATGTATCTCGGACTAAGTTTTCCACGAGTACCGAACCGGATTACCCCTTTGGTGGGTGATATCTTCAAAAATACATGATCACCTGTTCTGAATTCCAACTGTCTTCTGTTTGTGTCTGCCCAACTCTTTTGTCGGCTCTGTGCTGCCCGGAGATGATCTCTGATAATTCGGACTTTGTCTGTTGTCTGAACTAGAATGTCTGGTCCCATAAGTCTTCTTTCGCCGACTTCGTCCCAACATATCGGCGACCTGCATTTCCTGCCATACAATGCCTCAAATGGGGCCATTTTGATACTAGCCTGATAGCTGTTATTATAAGAGAATTCTACCAAATGAAGATAGTCTTCCCATGACCCTCTAAATTCTATCATGCAGGCTCGTAACATGTCTTCAAGGATCTGGATAGTCCGTTCAGATTGTCCGTCTGTCTGGGGGTGATATGAAGTACTGAATTTCAGACGAGTTCCTAAATTTTCTTGGAGACTTTCCCAGAAATGTGATCGGAATCTCGTGTCTCTATCTGACACGATGCTAACTGGAACTCCATGTAGACGAACAATTTCTTTCATATATTTTTCTGCAAGAACTTCTGTTGACTGACCTACTCTGAAAGGTAGGAAGTGAGCTGCTTTTGTGAGGCGGTCAATGATTACCCATACTGCATTATTACCCTTAGGACTACGAGGTAGTGCTGTGACAAAATCCATGGTGATATGTTCCCACTTCCACTCGGGTATTGGCAAGGGCTGAAGAAGTCCAGCTGTTCTCTGGTGTTCTATCCTTACCTGCTGGCAAACTAAGCACTTGGCCACATGCTGGGCTATCTCCCTTTTCATGACATTCCACCAGAACTTCTGTTTCAAGTCTTGATACATTTTATTTCCTCCCGGGTGTATGGAATAGGCCGAACTATGTGCCTCTGCCAAAATTTTCTGTCGGACTTCTCCTTGGGGACACAAATTCTGTTACCAAAATATAATGCGTTGTCTGAATGAATACGGAGGTCAGTTCTCAATCCAGCTTCTATTTGAGCTCTGAATTTCTGCAATCTGGGGTCTTCTTTTTGAGCTTCTTTAATCTCATCCATCAGGGTTGATTGAATCTGAAAGGTCATCAACTGTCCCGTTTTATCAATTCCTTGTACTATCATTAAGTCCAATTTTATGATATCCTGAATCAACTCCTTCTGTTGCGTAAGTTGTACTAGCATTTTATTCTCTGGCTTCCTGCTCAATGCATCTGGTACTGTATTGACTCTGCCTGGATGATACTATAAATCTATATCATAATCTGCCATTAATTCAAGCCACCGTCTCTGTCTCATGTTTATTCTTTCTGCGTGAAAATATACTTTAGACTCTTGTGATCAGTGTAGATTAGCACCTTGTCTCCCAGAAGATAATGTCTCCAGATCTTCAATGCGAATATTACAGCTGCCAGCTCTAAGTCATGAGTTGGGTAATTTCTCTCATGTGGTTTCAGTTGCCTGGATGCATACACTATGACATGATCATGCTGCATTAATACACACCCCAGGCCTTTTCCGGATGCATCACTGTATATAACCATCCCTCCTCTTCCTGAGGGAGTCCTCAAGACTGGAGCTGTAATGAGTCTTTCCTTTAATTGCTCAAATGCTGCAGCACATTCCTCGGTCCATATATATTTTTCTCCTTTCCGGGTGAGCTTCGTTAACGGGGCTGCAATCTTAGAAAAATCCTGGACAAAGCGCCTATAATATCCAGCTAATCCAATAAAACTCTTAATTTCTGTTACTGTCCTTGGAATTGGCCAGTCCTTTACTGCCTGAATTTTACTAGGGTCTACTGAAATTCCTTCTTCTGAAATTACGTGTCCAAGGAAGGCCACACTATTTAATCAGAAATCACATTTGCTTTGCTTAGCATGAAGTTGTTCCTGTTGGAGAGTCTGTAACACTATTCTCAAGTGGTCTGCATGCTCTCTGTCGTTCTTCGAATAGATCAAGATGTCATCTATAAAAACAACCACAAACTGATCCAAATATGATGAGAACACTCTGTTCATCAAATCCATGAAAACTGCAGGGGCATTGGTGACTCCGAAGGGCATAACTAGAAACTCATAATGGCCATAACAAGTTCTGAACGCTGTCTTTGGAATATCTTCTTTCTTTACCTTTAGCTGATGATAACCTGATTGCAAATCCAACTTTGAAAATACTCGAGCTCCATGAAGCTGATCAAACAGATCATCAATTCTTGGTAAGGGGTACTTGTTCTTGATGGTAACCTTGTTTAACTCTCTGTAGTCTATACACAACCGCTTACCACCGTCCTTTTTGTTTGCTAAGAGCACTGGAGCTCCCCATGGTGAAGCACTTGGTCTAATCAATCCCTTGTCAGAATATTCTTGTAGCTGCTTCTTTAGAATTTCTAACTCAGTGGGTGCCATTCTGTATGGAGCTTTGGATATCGGAACTGTGCCTGGAAGGGTATCAATGGAGAACTCAATTACCCTATCGGGTGGAAGTCCTGAGATCTCCTTAAATACTTCTGGAAACTCATTCCAAACTGGCACTCTCTTCTTCTGGATCTCACCAGCAGTCATCTGTGCTTTTTCCTTGGTAGGTTTGTGTTCTCCTTCAAATTGGAATTCAGGCTGAAGTGGTATTCTGAAAATAACTTTCTTGTTTCGACAATCAATGACTGCATGGTATTTACTGAGCCAAGTCATGCCTAAGATTACGTCGTACCCTTTAGTATCTAGTACGAGCATATCCACTGTTAATGTCCTGTCACACAGTTCCACCGGACAATTTACACAAACTTTATTAGAGATGACTACTCCGTTACCGGTACTTATCTCCCACTGGTGGTATAAGTATTCAACAGGTATAGAGTTCAAAGCAATGAAACTATCTGATATGTAGCAATGAGAAGCGCCAGAATCAAAGAGGGCTAAGACAGGTTTAGAGTGCACCATAATCTTACCTGTCACCACTTCTCCAGAAGTTTGGGCCTCTTCCGCTGTCAAGTTGTAGGCTCGTCCTCTTCCACGACCCGCTGCAGTTCTGACTCCCCTCTGGACTGGGCGGATATCTTGTAGTGGGGAGGGGGAAGGGCCCTCCTAACCATTGGTCCCTGGTTCCTCTGTCCATCTGGCCCTGGAAGTGCTGGCAATGCTTGGTTGACCATTCCCATTCTTTTGTGGGGACAGACTTCTATTGAATGATCACGGGAACCACATACCAGGCATAACCCATTTGCCCTACGGCAATTTTGTCGAGAGTGACCTGGTTTCTGGCAATAGCTACAAAAAGAAAATGGTTGGGTTACTGGAAAGGGGGCTGGTCGAAATGGTCGTCTCATGGTTGGGATCCTTGCTGCTCTGAATGGACCTCCTCTCCCTGTTTGTGGAAATGGCCTCTTCATGGTCTGATTCCTTATCATGTTAGATTTCCCTTTCTCCAGTCCTCGCTCCACCTCCCGAGCTATGGTGAGGACTTGGGAATAAGTTTTCAGCTGTTGGGGCATTAAGAGGATTTGAATATCCATTTGTAAACCCTGTTGGAACCTACTCGCCCGCTTTTCCTCATCAGCCACCATATATGGAGCAAAGCGGCTCAGCCTCAAGAACTCAGCGGCATACTCATCCACAGACCGGTTCCATTTTTGAAGTCGGATGAACTGTTCTTCCATTTCTTTCTGAGCTGTGGCAGGGAAAAATCTACTATAGAAGCTTTGAGAAAACTGGTCCCAAGTGACAGGTTTCTCCAGTCTCGCTTCTTCAGCTAGCCACCAGGTCCTGGCTACATCCTTTAGTTGAATCTTGGCGACCTCCACTTGATTTTCTTTTGGGACCCGGGCTGCGTTCAACAGATCTGTTGTGTCAATCAGCCATTGTTCAGCATCTAGTGGTTTCTCTCCTCCCGTGAATATCGCCGGTTGCAACCGCTTAAAGTCTGATACGTTCCCCGGCCTTTGTTCCTTAGGGGTCGCTAACTCTTGCAGAAGGAGTTCTGTCTGCTGTTGCTGATTCTCCATCATAGTCTGGATAACCCTTAGAATCTCAACATTCTCTCCCGCGGGTCCATTTGATGCTTGCCCGGAGTTGTTACGACCCGTCCTTCTATCCATACTTATGTTGGTAAAAAAGAGACTGGAAACTAGAAAGATGGAAGGATTTTAGGACACAAGGAAAGGAATCAAGAAGGACTAGATAACTTTGTACATTGTAGTTGGCAATGGCAAATTCCATTTGCTGCTTGATTGTACTATAGGTGTGAGAGCCTAGGCTCTGATACCAACCTGTAACGCCCCGATCCCACGGGTACGGGGACGTCACTGCGACGTACATACGCAGGTCAGAAGTACCCTCACGTATTACGCTAAGCATCAGTACAAGCAAGAATCAGAGTACGACAAACGTAGCGTCCATTCATATGCCAACACAAGAAATACAATATACAAGGTTATCACAAGATGTGACATACTATTACATATCACATGCATCATATATCACAGTCAAGCACAAAAGTACGATTTACAATATGATTACAAGATGCTCACGAGCTGAAGAAAGGTCCCGCGAGCTAAAAAGGAAAGTCTGGCACAACAGAAACCGAGACTAGTCAGCCTGCTCGGAAAGGAAAGCTTGATCTTCCACAGAAGGCTCCACCTCAACCCAAGGTCCGGAACCTGAACATACAAATTCAAGGGAGTCAGGACCTCCCAAACAAATGATCAGGTTACAGCCGAGTGGCTTAAGAAATAAGAGTATGAGAGTTGGTACAATATCATGATAATCAGCCAGCGAGTAAAGGAAGTACGACATGCTATAAACGAAAGGCATTGTATAAGCTTAGGTTACGGCCTCATGAGACTAGTACCTCGAGGGAATAATCCAAATAAGGAAACCCTCATCTATATACCTTTATCTCATGTCACCATGATCTAAGCGCATACAACACCCACAGTTAACGTCTTTTATTATTATTATTATTATTACTCGTCTTACCCTGATATCTAACTATGTGAACTAGCGTCCCAGCACACATAGATCCATATCGAGTAAAGCAAGGTTGTTATTGGAAACCAGCGGGGGTATCAACGAACTATGTTTACAGTGGGTCCCGTGCATACCCGGGACCACGGCCCAGGATTGTTCCGTTGCTTGTAACGGAACCCGCCGCAAGGCAAACAGGAGGGACTTATGTATGCCCTTATGTAATACCCCGTTTCCAGAATACGTACTTAGTTGCGTATTAAGCTTTTCGATCGTATTTTTCGATATACTTCCTGTATTTGACCGATCTCAATTTCAAATATCATTTTCCAATATATTAGATTTTATATGATTTTCTGGATTTTTCCTGAATTTAAATGTATTTCTTCAAAACCGGTGTCGACCAGTGTCGCTGATCGATTCCTAGAATTTTAATTCTCAAACAGTTAGGAATTTCTAGATGGTCCTTTAGACTTTATTTCTTAGAATCATATTCTCTACTTAAATACTTTTTCTGAGAATTTTATGAATTTATGAAAATTCCAACGGAGTCGGTAGTTAACTGATTCCGGGATTTTTAGTTTTAAAACTATAAAGTATTTCTTAAAAAGGATTTCACTATTAGTCTTCATATATTATTATTGATTTTTGGTGAAATTTTCGAGTCGTTCCGAGATACTTGAATTTCGGACGATTTCGGTATTTTCCGAAATATTTTCCGTATCCTCGACTTAAACCCGGGAACTTGTCTTTTCATTATTTTATATTCTAAGTCCAAGAGTAAATATCTTCCTTTATGAATTTCTTTCCATTTTTTTCCTTTTCCTTTATTTCTCTTTCTCCACAACCACAAACTTTTCCCATTTTTTCCAAAAATTCAAATCTCTTCCAAAATTCCAACTCCACATAATCTCACCAACCCCCTCATTTAATGCATCTCTCTCTCTCTCCCATGGCCGGCCAAGTGGCCAAGAAGAGGGACACCCATCCCCTCTCCTATTTTGCAATAAACCCCCTCACATTTACATTATTTACACCTCCCTTACAAAATCAAAATCCTATATAAACTTTCTTTTACAATTCTTTTCTCTTTTCTTCACTTCACCAAGAGATTAGCCTTCACCATTTTCTTCTCCATCTCAAACCCTAACTCCAAACCACCTCAAAGTCTTCATCTCCTTCTCAAGCAACTACAACCCTTGGATTTGGATTGCATATCTCTTCATCGGAAGTATCGCCAAAGACCTAGTTGGTGATATTGTCGTCAACGATCATTCGGAACTCGTAGAACTTTCACATAACCGTTCGAAGTGAGTATTTTTACTCACCAAGACTAGACAACTTCCTTGTTTACTTGTGTTGATCATTCATGTACACTTGTGCCATAAAAATCATATTTTAGCCCATCAAACAACCATCAGAAAATCTGTTCTGTTACTGTTCTCCCCCACGATTAGTCGACTTAACCTAGGGACCAGTCGACTAACCCACCTTAGCTGAAACTTAACCTTTTCTGATTTCACAGTTTTAGTCGACTAAGCCATATTACCAGTCGACTAGACCCCCTTAGTCGACTACATTTTTAACCTAGTCGACTAATCTTTCCCTGGACCAGGAAACACCAACTCTCGGCTCCAGTCGACTTAGCCTATTTTATTGGTCGACTAGATACCCTTAGTCGACTACAACCTTGACCTTAGTCGACTAATAATTCCTGAAATAAATCCCAACTTTCTGTATCACAGTTTTAGTCGACTTAGCCCCACTATTAGTCGACTTAGGTATCTGTTAGTCGACTACACATTTCCCCCTAGTCGACTAACTTTTCCTGAAACAGAAACCCAACTCTCTGTTTCCCAGTTTTAGTCGACTCATCTAGACTATTAGTCGACTTAAGTCCCCTATTAGTCGACTAACCCTTTTACCTAGTCGACTAATTCTAACTGTTTGACTTAGTTGATTTCTTTTCTGAATTTGATCTTATCATTGATACATGGGTGACATATTATTCCTGTTCATGCTTCATAACTGGTATTACAAGACATGTTACTTTATGGATCTCACCACTTGTTACTTCATGACTTGTTATTATATTCTCGCTCCATGATTTGTTAAATTGTGAATATCACCCCTTATCATGCTATCTCTTAACCCAAGCATGATATACTTGACTTTTGTATAAAATGGATCAACTTACACATGGGTCGGGGAAATATGCGGATATCGATATGTGTTCGTGTTTACAGTGGCATTAGGTATATTGTACAATCATATTCCTGGTCTGACCTGAGGGCCTCCAGGGGACCGAGGGGAGTGCTTGCTCCCTCTTCCTGAATACTGTCATGACAAAGGGCATACATAAGTCCCTCCTGATAGGCCTTGCGGCTGGTTCCGTTATCAAGCAACGGAACACCCTGGACCGTGGTCCCAGGCATGCACGGGACCCACTGTAAACATAGTTCGTCGATACAACCGTTGTTTCCAATAACAACCTTGCTTTACTAGGATATGGATCTATGTGCTCTGGGACGCTGGGTCACATAGTTAGATATCACAGTAAGACAAGTAATAATAATAAGACGTTAACTGTAGATTCATTGTATTAGGATTTTATCTCTTCATGCTTTTCATACTTGTTAGTTGATATTCCTTATAACTGTTTCATCTTTCCTTATTCATGTTCCTTAGCCACTTGGCTATAGTTTGTTTATTGTTATATGTCTTGACTCCTTGGATTTGCACATTCAGATTCCGAAGCTTGGAACGAAGTGGAGCCATCCACAGAGGACCAAGCTTACCTTAGTGAGCAGGCGGACTAATTCCAGTCCCCTCGTGCCAGACTTACCTTTTGACTCACGAGATCTTCTTTCTACTTGTGAGCTTTTTGTATACATATTTGTATATATTTCTTTTGGACTTGGTTATGATGTAATACACATGTAATGTGTAATACTTTATAATATCCTGTGATAACTTTGTATGTGTACTTCTTGTGTTGGCACATGTATGAATACCACGCTTTGCGTCGTACTCTGATCCTTGTTGTACTTTTATGCTTAGCGTATATACGTGAGGGCATTTTCTGACCTACGTATATACGTCGCAGTGACGTCCCCGTATCCGTGGAATCGGGGCGTTACAGGTTGGTATCAGAGCTTAGGCTCTCAAACCTAAAGTACAATCAAGCAGCAAATTACTGAAATTTGCTAATGCCAACTACAATGTACAAAGTTATTGAGTCCTTCTTGATTCCTTCTTGATTCCTTCCCTTGTATCCTAAACTCCTTCCATTTGTTTCCAAATTCCAGTTATCTTTCCCAACTCGGTATGGAGAGAAGGACGGGACGTAACCACTCGGGCAATCATCGAATGGACCCACGGGAGAGAATGTGGATATTCTACGGGTCATTCAGACGATGATGGAGAACCAGCAGCAACAGACGGAACTTCTCCGGCAAGAGTTGACAACTCCAAAGGAACAGAGGCCGGGGAATATTTCAGATTTCAGGAGGCTACAACCAGCCATATTCACGGGTGAAGAGAAACCCCTGGATGCTGAGCAATGGCTGACGGACACCACCGATTTGCTGAATGCAGCCAGAGTACCAAAGGAGAACCAAGTGGAGGTCGCCAAGATTCAGTTGAAAGATATAGCTAGAACTTGGTGGCTCGCTGAGGAGGCCAGATTGGAGAAGCCTGTCACCTGGGACACATTCTCCAAGAGTTTTTACAGTAGATTCTTCCCTGCTACTGCTCAGAAAGATATGGAAGAGCAGTTTATCAGACTCCAGCAGTGGAACAAGTCCGTGGATGAGTATGCCGCGGAGTTTCTTAGACTTAGCCGCTTCGCGCCGTACATGGTAACGGATGAGGAGAAGCGGGCAAGCAGATTTCAGCAGGGCCTGCAGATGGATATACAAGTATTCTAATGCCCCAGCAGCTGAAGACCTACTCAGAAGTTCTCACCATCGCTCGAGAGGTGGAGCGTGGGTTAGAGAAGAAGAAAGTGAACTTGATGAAGAACCAGGCCATGAAGAGGCCGTTTGCACCCATGGGAAGAGGAGGCCCATACAGAGCAGCAAAGGTTCAGCTGAGGCAACCATTCAGATCAGCTCCTTACCAGATGGCTCAACCAGGTCCTATCTGCAACTTTTGCCAGAAACCCGGACATTCTCAGCAGAATTGCCGGAGGGCAAATGGATTATGTTTGGTGTGTGGATCACGAGACCATGCAGTAGAGACCTGTCCACACAGGAGAATTGGGTTTGCCAACCAAGCTTTGCCGGCACCTCAAGGACCGAATGGACAGAGGGCACCTCCAGGGCCACTTGGGCAGAGGAACCAGGGACCAGTGATGCGGAGAGCTCTTCCCCTTCCTCCACAGCATGTTGTTCGCCCAGTCCAGAGAGGAGCCAGGACTGCAGCAGGGCGTGGTAGAGGTCAGGCTTACAATCTGACTGCAGAAGAGGCTGAGGCTTCAGAGGAGGTGATAACAGGTAACATCAGAGTTCATTCAAACCTGTTCTCGCTCTCTATTCGATTCAGGTGCATCCCATTGTTATATCTCAGACCATTTTGTGGCTTTGCATTCTATACCTGTTAGATCTTTAGACCACAAATGGGAATTAGTACAGGGAATGGGTAGTCATATCCTCTAGAGTTTGTACTGATTGTCCGGTAGAACTTTGTGATAAGACCTTGGCCATAGATATGCTCGTACTAGATACCAAAGGGTACGACGTAATCTTAGGCATGACCTGGCTCAGTCAGTACTATACAGTGATTGACTGTAGGGAGAAGAAGATTAATTTCAGGATTCCCCTTCAGCCGGAATTCCAATTCGGTGGAGAAGTGAAGTCTACCAAGGGAAAGACTCAGATGACTACTTCGGAGGTTCAGAAGCAGAAGGAGTACCGGTGTGGGATGAATTCCCAGGAGTGTTTGCTGAGATCTCAGGACTGCCACCTGACAGGAAAGATTGAGTTCTCTATTGAGACTATTCCAGGAGCAGCTCCGATATCCAAGGCTCCGTACAGGATGGCACCGACAGAGTTAGAGATTCTGAAGAAGCAACTGCAGGAATACTCAGACAAGGGATTGATTCGCCAAGTACTTCACCATGGGGAGCTCCAGTACTGTTGGCGAACAAGAAGGATGGTGGTAAAAGGCTTTGTATTGATTATAGAGAATTGAACAAAGTTACCATCAAGAACAAGTATCCCTTACCAAGGATTGATGATCTGTTTGATCAGCTTCATGGAGCCCGTGTATTCTCTAAATTGGATTTACAGTCGGGTTACCATCAGCTGAGGGTGAAGAAGGAGGATATTCAAAGACGGCATTCAGGACCCGTTATGGCCACTATGATTTTCTAGTTATGCCTTTCGGAGTCACCAATGCCCCTGCAGTTTTCATGGATTTGATGAACCGAGTGTTCTCGCCCTATCTGGATCAGTTCGTTGTTGTTTTCATAGATGACATTTTGATCTATTCAAAGAACAACAGGGAGCATGCAGAACACTTGAGGATTGTGTTGCAGACTCTCCAGCAGGAGCAGCTTCATGCCAAGAGGAGCAAGTGTGAGTTCTGGTTGGACAGCATAGCCTTCCTTGGACACATGGTTTCAGCAGAAGGAATTTCAGTTGATCCCAGCAAATCCAGGCAGTGAGAGATTGGCCGATTCCGAGGACAGTGACTGAGATTAAGAGTTTTCTTGGACTAGCCGGATATTACAGACGCTTTGTCCAAGATTTCTCTAGGATTGCAGCCCCATTACCCAGCTCACCAGGAAAGGGAAAGGTACATTTGGACAGAGAGTGTACCGCAGCGTTTGAGCAATTAAAGCAGAGGCTCATTTCAGCTCCAATCTTGAAGACTCCCTCAGGAAGAGGAGGGATGGTCATATTCAGTGATGCATCAGGAAAAGGCCTGGGATGTGTACTTATGCAACATGATCATGTTATAGCATATGCATCTAGGCAACTGAAGACTCATGAACGGAATTACCCAACTCATGACTTGGAGCTAGCAGCTGTTATCTTTGCCTTGAAGATTTGGAGGCATTATCTTCTGGGAGATAAAGTGTTGATATATACAGATCATAAGAGTCTCAAGTATATCTTCTCACAGAAAGAGTTGAATATGAGGCAGAGGAGATGGCTGGAGCTGATGGCGGACTATGATATTGACTTGCAATATCATCCAGGCAAGGTCAATACAGTTCCAGATGCACTGAGCAGGATGCCAGAGAATAGAGTGCTTGTCCAACTTACTCAGCAGAAGGAGTTGATTCAGGACTTTATCAGATTGGACTTGATGTTAGTTCGAAGGACTGAGAAGCAGACAGGACAGTTCATGACTTTGCAGATCCAGTCAGCATTGATAGATGAGATCAAGGAAGCTCAAAAGAAGACCCCAGATTACAGATATTCCGAGCTCAGGTAGAGGCTGGATTGAGGACTGACATCTGTATTCATCCAGATGATGCATTGTATTTTGGTAGTAGACTTTGTGTTCCCCAAGGAGAAGTTAAACAGAAGATTTTGGCGGAAGCACACAGTTCGGCTTATTCCATACACCCGGGGGAAACCAAGATGTATCAGGACTTGAAGAAGCAGTTTTGGTGGAATGCTATGAAGAGGGAGATAGCTCAGTTTGTAGCCAAATGCTTGGTCTGCCAGCAGATAAAGATAGAGCATCAGAGGTCAGCTGGACTTCTACATCCTTTACCAATACCCGAATGGAAGTGGGAGCACATCACTATGGACTTTGTCACGGCATTACCTCGAAGTCCCAAAGGTAATAATGCTGTGTGGGTAATCATTGACCGTCTCACCAAGTCAGCTCACTTCATACCATTTCGGGTAGGTCAGACAACAGAGGTTCTGGCAGACAAGTACATGAAGGAGATAGTTCGTCTTCATGGAGTTCCAGTCAGTATTGTTTCAGACAGAGACACCAGATTTAGATCTCATTTCTGGGAAAGTCTCCAAGAAAGTTTGGGAACTCGTCTGAAATTCAGTACATCATATCATCCTCAGACAGACGGACAATCTGAAAGGACTATCCAGATCCTTGAAGATATGCTAAGGGCCTGCATGATTGAGTTTAAGGGATCTTGGGAAGATCATCTTCACTTGGCTGAGTTTTCTTATAACAACAGTTATCAGGCAAGTATCAAGATGGCACCTTTTGAGGCACTGTATGGAAGAAAGTGCAGATCACCGATTTGTTGGGATGAAGTCGGTGAGAGGAGACTATTGGGGCCAGAGATCCTGATTCAGACAACAGAGAAAGTCAGAATCATCAGAGATCATCTCAGGGCAGCTCAGAGTCGGCAGAAGAGTTGGGCAGATTCGCAGAGAAGGCCATTGGAGTTCCAGGCAGGAGATCATGTGTTCTTGAGGATATCACCTACCAGAGGAGTGATCCGGTTCGGTATTCGTGGAAAGCTGAGTCCGAGATATATCGGCCCATTCGAGATTTTGGAGCGAGTGGGAGATGTGTCTTACAGATTGGCCTTACCTCCATCTTTGGACGGAGTGCACAATGTTTTCCACGTATCTCAGTTGAGGAAGTATGTCAAGGATGATAGTCATATTTTGGATCATTCCGAACTGGAACTGCAGCCAGATTTATCATATCAGGAGCAGCGATGGCCATTCTAGATAGAAGTGTGAAGACACTGAAGAACAAGGCTATACCTTTAGTGTTGGTGTCTTGGAACAGACATGCGCCAGGAGAGGCCACTTGGGAACGAGAGGACGTTATCCGTGAGCGCTATCCTCAACTCTTCACATCTTGAATGGTAAGACTCTTTCCTTCTATTCTTCTCTACCGTTATCTTCCATCTTATCCTTCTCTATCTGTTACTTTTCCTGTTACCTTTCACCTTATGAAATTTCGAGGACGAAATTTTTGTAAGGTGGATGGATTGTAATACCCCGTTTCCAGAATACGTACTTAGTTGCGTATTCAGCTTTTCGATCGTATTTTTCGATATACTTCCTGTATTTGACCGATCTCAATTTCAAATATCATTTTCATCCAATATATTAGATTTTATATGATTTTCTGGATTTTTCCTGAATTTAATGTATTTCTTCAAAACCGGTGTCGACCAGTGTCGCTGATCGATTCCTAGAATTTTAATTCTCAAACAGTTAGGAATTTCTAGATGGTCCTTTAGACTTTATTTCTTAGAATCATATTCTCTACTTAAATACTTTTTCTGAGAATTTTATGAATTTATGAAAATTCCAACGGAGTCGGTAGTTAACTGATTCCGGGATTTTTAGTTTTAAAACTATAAAGTATTTCTTAAAAAGGATTTCACTATTAGTCTTCATATATTATTATTGATTTTTGGTGAAATTTTCGAGTCGTTCCGAGATACTTGAATTTCGGACGATTTCGGTATTTTCCGAAATATTTTCCGTATCCTCGACTTAAACCCGGGAACTTGTCTTTTCATTATTTTATATTCTAAGTCCAAGAGTAAATATCTTCCTTTATGAATTTCTTTCCATTTTTTTTCCTTTCCTTTATTTCTCTTTCTCCACAACCACAAACTTTTCCCATTTTTTCCAAAAATTCAAATCTCTTCCAAAATTCCAACTCCACATAATCTCACCAACCCCCTCATTTAATGCATCTCTCTCTCTCTCCCCATGGCCGGCCAAGTGGCCAAGAAGAGGGACACCCATCCCCTCTCCTATTTTGCAATAAACCCCCTCACATTTACATTATTTACACCTCCCTTACAAAATCAAAATCCTATATAACTTTCTTTTACAATTCTTTTCTCTTTTCTTCACTTCACCAAGAGATTAGCCTTCACCATTTTCTTCTCCATCTCAAACCCTAACTCCAAACCACCTCAAAGTCTTCATCTCCTTCTCAAGCAACTACAACCCTTGGATTTGGATTGCATATCTCTTCATCGGAAGTATCGCCAAGACCTAGTTGGTGATATTGTCGTCAACGATCATTCGGAACTCGTAGAACTTTCACATAACCGTTCGAAGTGAGTATTTTACTCACCAAGACTAGACAACTTCCTTGTTTACTTGTGTTGATCATTCATGTACACTTGTGCCATAAAAATCATATTTTTAGCCCATCAAACAACCATCAGAAAATCTGTTCTGTTACTGTTCTCCCCACGATTAGTCGACTTAACTAGGGACCAGTCGACTAACCACCCTTAGCTGAACTTAACCTTTTCTGATTTCACAGTTTTAGTCGACTAAGCCATATTACCAGTCGACTAGACCCCCTTAGTCGACTACATTTTTAACCTAGTCGACTAATCTTTCCCTGGACCAGGAAACACCAACTCTCGGCTCCAGTCGACTTAGCCTATTTTATTGGTCGACTAGATACCCTTAGTCGACTACAACCTTGACCTTAGTCGACTAATAATTCCTGAAATAAATCCCAACTTTCTGTATCACAGTTTTAGTCGACTTAGCCCCACTATTAGTCGACTTAGGTATCTGTTAGTCGACTACACATTTCCCCCTAGTCGACTAACTTTTCCTGAAACAGAAACCCAACTCTCTATTTCCCAGTTTTAGTCGACTCATCTAGACTATTAGTCGACTTAAGTCCCCTATTAGTCGACTAACCCTTTTACCTAGTCGACTAATTCTGACTGTTGACTTAGTTGATTTCTTTTCTGAATTTGATCTTATCATTGATACATGGGTGACATATTATTCCTGTTCATGCTTCATAACTGGTATTACATGACATGTTACTTTATGGATCTCACCACTTGTTACTTCATGACTTGTTATTATATTCTCGCTCCATGATTTGTTAAATTGTGAATATCACCCCTTATCATGCTATCTCTTAAACCAAGCATGATATACTTGACTTTTGTATAAAATGGATCAACTTACACATGGGTCGGGGGAAATATGCGGATATCGATATGTGTTCGTGTTTACAGTGGCATTAGGTATATTGTACAATCATATTTCCGGTCTGACCTGAGGGCCTCCAGGGGACCGAGGGGAGTGCTTGCTCCCTCTTCCTGAATACTGTCATGACAAAGGGCATACATAAGTCCCTCCTGATAGGCCTTGCGGCTGGTTCCGTTATCAAGCAACGGAACACCCTGGACCGTGGTCCCGGGCATGCACGGACCCACTGTAAACATAGTTCGTCGATACAACCGTTGTTTCCAATAACAACCTTGCTTTACTAGGATATGGGTCTATGTGCTCTGGGACGCTGGGTCACATAGTTAGATATCACAGTAAGACAAGTAATAATAATAAGACGTTAACTGTAGATTCATTGTATTAGGATTTTATCTCTTCATGCTTTTCATACTTGTTAGTTGATATTCCTTATAACTGTTTCATCTTTCCTTATTCATGTTCCTTAGCCACTTGGCTATAGTTTGTTTATTGTTATATGTCTTGACTCCTTGGATTTGCACATTCAGATTCCGAAGCTTGGAACGAAGTGGAGCCATCCACAGAGGACCAAGCTTACCTTAGTGAGCAGGCGGACTAATTCCAGTCCCCTCGTGCCAGACTTACCTTTTGACTCACGAGATTCTTTCTACTTGTGAGCTTTTTGTATACATATTTGTATATATTTCTTTTGGACTTGGTTATGATGTAATACACATGTAATGTGTAATACTTTATAATATCCTGTGATAACTTTGTATGTGTACTTCTTGTGTTGGCACATGTATGAATACCACGCTTTGCGTCGTACTCTGATCCTTGTTGTACTTTTATGCTTAGCGTATATACGTGAGGGCATTTTCTGACCTACGTATATACGTCGCAGTGACGTCCCCGTATCCGTGGAATCGGGGCGTTACACTTATCATGATGGTACCAGGAAGGAAGGAGCCAGCACTCCCCTCGGTCTCCTGGAGGCCCACAGGTCAGACCGGAATTTAGTTCACAACATACCTAATACCACTGTAACACGAACATATATTGATAGCCGCGTATTTCCCCGACCCGATGCAAGTTGTCTTATTTTATGGATCCTTTAGGTAATTATCAGGTTTCGGAATGAACAGAGCAAGTCGAAATATCATGAAGACTGGAGTATCAGGAGTACAATTTGTACTATCATGTAAATCAAATTGGTAAATCATAAAGTCCGGTTATCATTCCCGTCATCGTGATAATTATGAGAGTCATGTGTGTCATGCCTTGTGTTAGGAGATAGCATGACAAGAGGTGATATCCATCAAGTAACAAGTCTTGTAATTAGCAATATACAATACATGACCCAAGATAATGATCAAAAACAAAGAGGTAATTAACCACAGCAAACAGTCAAGATTAGTCGACTAGGGAGTGATATTAGTCGACTTATGAGGGGGTAGTCGACTATAGATAAGGGTCAAGTCGACTAAAAGGCCGCGTCTCAGAGAGCCGCGTCTCAGGAAGAAAGTTAGTCGACTGGGGAAATGAGTTAGTCGACTAGTCAAGGCCGCGTCTCAGAGAGCCGCGTCTTCAGCAAGAAAGTTAGTCGACTAGGAATTGGGTTAGTCGACTAGTCAAGGCCGCGTCTCAGAATTAAGGCTGCGTTTCAAAGAACTAGTCGACTAGGGTCAAAAAGTAGTCGACTAATAGAGGTTCAAGTCGACTAACAGGATTAAGTCGACTAAAAATGCAAACAAAGAGCAGATTATTCTTTTGAGGGTCTGCGTTTGTTGATAAAATTACAAGCGTGAAAATAATGTCCAAGTCTTGGCGAGTAGAATTACTCGCCTAAAATGCGTCCGACGTCCTGTAAGAAATGCCAAGTGAGGAATGAGTCTTTCTTTGCAAGTTTGTTACCAAAAGATTTACCGGAAAATCTACGGTGATAAAGCTCGGCCCCAATCCAAAAGGAGGGTACCGGCCCAGAGTCTTGCCAACAGAGAAGAACGCGGCCCCAATCCAAAAGGAGTGGGCCGGTCCTCACAAGTTGATGGAGAGGGTTGTGGTAGTTTGGAGAAGATGGAGGTGCAAGTCTAGTTCACCATTTCAAAACGGGATCTTGCAAACGTTGTTGCGGGGGACGAATCTATAATCCGTTAGAAAGAGGTCGACGAGGAGGTGAAGGTGGGTATGCTTGGTGGTGGCTACGGTGGTGCAGGTGGTGGTGGAGATGGTGGTGAAGCTTGGTGAAGAATATGGGTTTCTTGGATGTTTCTTGGTGAAAGAGGTTGAAGAAGATGGGTGTTTGTGGTTGGAAATGGAGGAGGAGATGGAGGAGAATGAGGTGGAGGGATTTGTGGTGGAGAAAATGGATTTGGTGGGTGGTGGTAATGGCCGGCCAAGGGAGCTTGGGGGGTTTGTGTTGCTGTTGGAGCTTGCTGGAAACAAAGAAGATGAAGGAGAATGAAAGAGAGAGAGAAGATTGGAGTACATGGGAATATATATATGCATAGGTGAAGTTATCATTCCCATTTTGCCCCCCATTCCAATCAAGGAAACGCAAGGATGGAGGCTTGCGTCTCCATTCAAATGAGGCCCGCGTCTGGCCTCTAAGAGCTGGACGCGGAGATCAAGGCTGGGTTCAAAAAGGGAAATTCACAAGGTTTGCGTTTACAGAGAAGTCAATAAGGGTATAGGTGATTTGACTAGAGTTTGATTGGCCCATAAGCTTTAAATGCAGCATGGAGAGGATGGCTGCATTAAATGATGAATCCAGCTGGTGAACTCTCGCGTTTGAAGAAGGAGAGAGAATAATGGAAAAAGAGAAAAGTGGAATACTTGGATAAATTCTCGTATCTGGGAAAATACCGAAAACTCCAGAAATGTCCAAAAATTGAAGTGTCTCGGGAAGCTTTCCAAAAATTCACAAAAATAATAAATATTACATAAAAGATTTTTTGGTGAAATTGGTTTTCAGAAATTCAACTCCATTTTCAAAATAAAAATCCTGGAATCCATGGTGAACGGTGTCTACACCGGGTAGGCTGGATTTTTGATAAAATCTGAAAAATCCCAGAAAATGCCTGAAGGAAGAAAATATAATTTTAAGAAGAATGTAAAAGCGGAATCCAAAAATTTGATTCCAATTGTGAATTAAAATCCTGGAATCAACCAGTGATACTGGCCGACACCGGTTTTTGAAGATTTACAATTTAATTCCGAAAAATTCCAGAAAATCATGAAAAATCTAGAATATTAAAAAATAATATTTGAAACTAAAATTAGTCAAATCTGAATACCAAACAGATCAAAATCATGCAGTACTGCTATATGAGTAAGTATTTAAATAGCAGAAAATAAAATAAAATAATAATAAAATGCACCAAAATCAGGATACGTAACTGTGCACGTATACCGAGGATGGGGTGTTACATTCAGGAGCTTGTGCATCAAGACCACATCAAGCACTCAAGAGAAGTCTAGCTCTTTGGATCGTGTTTGGACCAAGTCAAGAAGATGAGAAGACTTCAAGTGAAGCCCTTCAAGATCAAGACTTGTGCCTAGGTTTGTTTTTATAAGATTTTATTTTAGATTAAAATGTAAAGGATAGAATAGTTGGTGGATTTCTCAAGTATATCTTACACACACTCTCTTGATTTAGATGAGTTTTCATAAAATAATTTTATTTTGGAAAAATACCGATTTGATTTTTGGTATTCAAAGTTTACAAGTCTTTAACCAAAACCATGTTTAATGCTTAATGTCAAAAACATAGATATTTCACCATGTATGTGTAGTGATCATATCCATACACCCTATGCTTTCAAAGTGTTTAATATATCTTGTTTTTGTATTTGGAGAAGTTCTGGAAAAATAAGTTTTGAAAAAATCAATTTTGGAAAAATACAGATTTTGTTTTTAGCCAAAATTTATAAGTTACAAAAATAGTTCAAATTGTTTGTAACATGTCTTGATTTTACTCAAACATGTTTGTTTATCAAAGTATAATACTGAAATTATTTTGTAGATTTTTCGTGAATTTATGGGATTTATTTAAGAAATAAAAACTAAGCTTTTCAATCCCAAATTGACCTGACCTGGCTTCTGTCGGTCGACCGGACCGGTCGACCGAGATTGAAGTCGGTCGACCTGGTCGGTTGACGACGTGCACAGACGTGCACGCCAGATCTGCTGGAGGACCGGTCGACCGACCTGGTCGACCGCAGAGAGCTTCTGCTCTCTGGAAAGCCCCGGTCGACCGGTAGAGAACTCTGTTCTCTGTTCAGGCAGCGGTCGACCGGGCCGGTCGATCGACGCCACAATGGTAAATCTGACCGTTGGCGGTCGACCGGGCTGGTCGACTGTCAGCCGCCAAGGCTGAAAAATGCCCCAACGGCTAGTTTTTTCTAGCCCTATAAAATGAGACTTTTGGGGACTGTTTTAGATAAGATTTTTCAAGTGGTTTTGCACCAGTTTTTCCAACTCTTTTAAGAGGTTTTCTCTACTTGTGTTTGAGCCAAATACTTCCATTCAAAAGGAGAGTTTATCAAGAGTTTTTCAAAGTGATTTTTTTGAGTTTTTCACCACACATTCCATCCTTATTTTTCTCCAAACACTTGAGCTGTCCATTGATATATTCATCCTATAGGATTGTTATTGTGAGATTATTTTTAGGTGATCAAAGTGTTGTGATCACCAAAGACTTCATCTTTTGCTTTGAGGAGGCGGACGTGTGTGTTCGCGGTGTTTCGGGTACTAGTGTGAACTTGGTGTTTGAGGTGCGGCCTCGGCGAGCTAGTGGGCTTGCGGTGTGTACGGGACTAGAGAGTCCCAGGGAGTTCAAGTGTAAACTCGTCTTAAAGGTGTTGCGGCACCGAGTGATCCGGTGGGATCGATTTTAGTGAAAATCCTTCAAGTATTGAAGGCGGAGACGTAGAACAAGTGTGCTCGAACCTCGAAACAAATATCCCGTGTTTGCGATTGCTCTCTCTATCTCTTACTTGTTATATCTTGCATGCTTATATTGCTTTCATCTTTATATGCTAGATATTATTTGTGCTCACATTGTTACATGCTTGGGGATTGTTTGCTAACACTTGTATTCAACCAAGAGAGCCAACGCGGCACCTCAACTCTTATTTAGAGGAATCTTGAGGAGTTAGTTCAGAGCCCTTTACGGGGAATCTGGCTACACTCTTGTATTATACGTGGTGTTTAGTTTAATAAGTTTTGATTCCACATTATTGACCATTAGATTAGCTCATCACCTATTCACCCCCCTCTAGGTGATTTACAATTGGTATCAGAGCCAAGTGCTCTTGATTTGGGTCTTACAACCTAGAGTTAAAGATCCTCATTGTATAGCTAATCACAATATTTGTACACACACTATGGACTTCATGACACCTCCCACCTTTGACATCCTTAAACATCCAAACTTGGAAGGTTAAGATGTCTTTGTACCTCAAAGACCTAGGTATTCATGTTTATCTTGCTACAATTAAAGATTCATATGTTAAAATAGCAAGTATATTGAGGCTAACTCAAAAGCCCTACATGCTTTAAAGAGTACCCTAAACAATGATTATTTATGTAGGGTTGCTAACATTGATTCGGCTTTTGTAGTGTGGAACACCTTAATCTCCCTTGGCGAAAAAAACAATACTATGCGGGGAGCGATTCGGATGTTGGAAGTGACACCTCCAACGTGTGCTACATGGTCCAAGGGATAACCCCTTGAGGTAACTACCGAATCCGAGGTAGAATAAGATGTTGATATGTCCTATGATGAGCTTACATCTTTTTGTCAACAACTTCTTGAAAAATAATGACATGCTTAGAAAAGATAATAAGAATTTGAAAAGAAATTTGATTGCATGGTTAAAGAAAATGATTCTTTTAAAAATAAAGTTGCATGCATTGAAAAGAAAATGAAATTTTGAAAAATGAGAATGTTTCCTTGCTTTCTAAATTAAATGATCTTTGTGAAGGAAACACTTCGTTGGAAAATAAAATGTTTTGGTGGAAAATCAAAAGGAAGTTGCTTTGCAAGAAAACAACTCTTTAAAAAGAAAAATGTTGAAAAAGAAAAGAAAAATGTTTCTAAAAAGAAAAAGACTATTGATCATGCTCTTCATGCCACAACCATTGATAAAAATGAGATTAAATTTTTGAAAAATAAAGTAGATTGTTTAAGCTCAACTTTGAGCAAATGTGCTTTAATCACTCAGATTGGAGTCTTTGTTTTCAAAGAAACAAACTCCACATTTCTCACAACTCACCCTCAATGCACACTTTTGCACGCCACAATCACCCTCTAACATGTGCATAGTAGAGTGTACACTTGTACACATTGTGGCCGCAAAGGCCATTTAGCAAAGTTTTATTATGATAGAATAAATTCTTCAAATTTTGCTAATAAAAATTGTTTGGGTTCCATTAGATGCTAACCCCCGTGGACCCAAAAGAAAATGGGTTACCAAAATCCCCACCTTCTGTATTTAATGTAGGTGCGGGCTCTCACAAAACGTGAGAGGGATGGTGCCTTGGTGATGGATGCATGGACTTGATGGACACATATATTGATGCACCGCTATCAGGAGGTTTGGAGGGACAACCACCATGGTTTTGGAGAATTAGAGCTTAATTCTTTGGTTTGGTAACTATCTCTAAACTCCTAATTTAGTTTACATGCTTTTCATTGATGATTTCCTTAGCATGTTCATGTTTTGTACTTCATGTGGTAAATACTTGTTTAAATGTAGTCTTTATCAAAACTTGGATATATACATGTACAAGTAGTGAGCAATAAATTGATTCATATATGTTTGCACTCATTGTTCTTTGTACTCACTATATGCACATATATAGCCTAGTTTTGATGATTTCCTCATTTACACTTGTTTTTGCCTATTTTCATGTTTACTTCATGTATATGCATTTTTATTCAAATCTAATAATATACATGTATGCCTCTTGAGTCTCTTGCCTTCATGCAAATTATATCATACTCTTTTTATGTTTGGGATATGTATGCATATTGTTAGTTTTGAATAAAACATACATATATCTAGAAGTTTGTGTTTAAGATGAAAATGAATTTTTTTGTTTTTCATCTTTAATTGAAAATTGAATTTTCATGATTTTTGTTTTGATAAAATGATGTTTGTTTTAAGCTTTATTGATTACCTTCATGGAAAATGCTAATTACATGATTTTTTTACACTCACACTTTATTTGTTTATTCATGACTTTGTTTCATGATTATTTTTGAGCTTTATAGATCTTGAGTGACAACTTTATGTATTTAGTATGTTTCATGATTTGGTTTCATGTTTTGGAGGATCTTTAACTAGTTTTTCAAAAATTGTTTTAACTAGTTATGTATTCTTTATTTGGTAGTGT